>JAKWJA010000264.1:0-88763 GCA_027704765.1 Solanum habrochaites
TGTAAAATGGTTATTTACTGTATTAATATAGTTACTATTGTCTTGTCCTCCCAAATCTAATTTGTGCTAACCTAACATTTTATATAAATCATCCATGTTAACAGCTTTTTAGAGAAGGTTGCATCTATCTTATGAATATGTAAAATATAAACCAATATTTTATTGAGCTTATTTTAGCCAGTTTGGTATCTTTATGTATCTGCTAGTGCAGCTTTTTTCTATCTTCTCTCGTCTCTACTTTTGAACTTCTTCATCACATGATTTATTGCAATTTGTATACATACTTGTGAACTATTGTTGATGGTATTTGTCTTATATCAAGACGCGAATCAAAATCTTGATACCTCTGGGCTGAAACCAAATGTGTCAAACTCTTTATATTGTCAAGAGACCAGCACTCACAACCCCAAGCTTAATTTTGAGATTTCCAGTAGATTTCAAAGTACTGTACCCAACCTACGATTATGACATACGCTACTCAATTATGAGCTTCTCAGGGTAAAAGGGATCTCCATTTGATTTGCAGTCAGTATTTCTCTCTCCCCCCCTCATTGCTGCCTTTTTTACTTTCCTTCTATCGGCACATGACTTAATGATATATTTTATGCTGTTCATTGTTCGCCTTTTTACTTCCTTCTTTCGGCATGAACTGAAGATATTAGTTTTATTCATGTCATCTAGCCGTAGGGTTTGCCTATCCCATGGACCCATACTACTTTTTATGTTGACCAGGATTTGGGAGTTCCCTCCATTTATTTTATGCAGTATCACTCTTTTTATCAGAGATATGGTTTTGGAAACCCTGAACATTTGTAGATATGTATCCATTTTTCTGTTGACTGGAGTCTGGCTAAGTAAATTCCTTGCATTTATGTGCCTAGCACCGTTATAGAAGGCAGACTGTCATTTTTCTTTTTGAAATTGGTAAATTGTATTCATCAGCATTAAGGACTTTTCTCATTTGTAATCATGTCCTTGCCCCAAATTAAAAGTGAGTTCTTATAAGGGGAGCTTTATGGATTTCAACAACATACCCGGTGTAATTCCACAAGTGGGTTCTGCGGCGGATGGTGTGCACACAAATCTTACTCCTACTTTGTGAAGGTAAGAAAGAGTGACTTCGATATATACTCATCGCTAAGTAACACCTTCCAAAGTAACAACGAAGTACGTATGAAGAATACAGGTTTGACAATCAGGGAGAAAAGCAACAACAAAACTATACCTAACCAAAGTCATGGACCCAACATACCCAGTGTAGCCCTACAGTGGGGTCTAGTATGCAGCCTTACCCCCTACCTTGTGAAGCTAGAGAAGGGCCGTTTTATAATAGGCCCTTGGCCTCACAGTCAGAAAAAGTAACAGGAGAGAAAGCATCACAAATCATCCCCGAAACATAAACTACAACCAAATAATATGATTAACAAAGTACAAGCAACAACAGAATGTACGAACTCGCAGGACAAACTACAGAGACAACAGTACTAATAAACTTGAAGTGGGGATAGAGTTTGCAAGAATGATGTAATGTGCACCATTCTAGAGGAAGGTGGTTCCTCCAACATGTGATGACCTCCGTTTTAGAAGTCTGTTTCAGTTATATCTTGGTGGTTCGCGAACCGGAAACCTTTGTAGCTACATTGTAAAATAACTCATAGTTCTTTCTCTGTCTTCAGGTTGCCCTACTTCTTGACAATAAAGCTTCTTATAACAGTTTTTTCGTTCACCATTGGCTCAATTTTTTTTTTCTTGTGTAATGTATATTATAATGAGGAGTGGGAATTGAAAATTTCTTGTATGACCCTGCAGGCACTAGACTATTGTCATTACTCAGGAATAATGCACAAGATGTCAAGCCCATATGTTAATGATAGACCATGAAGTTTCGGAACTTGCATTGATAGACTGGGGTCTGCGAATTTTAACATCCAGAAGGAATAATAATGTCCGTGTGGGCTTCAAGGTAAGGCATATTTTTTGTTTTTTGCTTAAAAAAACTTTGATTGGTGGAAATAAGGTGCAGTTGCTTTGCCAAAAGTAGGTCTTATTTATAATTTTTAATAGTAACGGCTCTTTGTATTTTTATTTTACAAACTGTACTCTGGGAATTTGAGCTTGTAGTTCGAAAACAAGATAATCCTGTAGGTCTTTGTTAAGTTAGCTGTTTTGTTATGGACTACACTGCCTCAGATAACATAAGATATTCATCATGTGGGTTGGCTTTTGGAGTTCGAATTTTTTAAATTTCTATCTCAAAATGCTTATGATGCTAATTTCCAACCATGAGGACATGGGACACTCCTTCACAAGGAGCTTCATTCACTTTGCTATGCTAGCAGAAAAAGGCTCCTTGGCTTCACTATATCTACTCTTAAGGTTAGTGATATGATGTATAAGGAAAATAATCATGATGAACCTTAATCCAAAAACTGTTTGGGGTTGTAATTTAATCATGGTACCTTAATTCTTGTGTACATAATAAATCAATTGGTGTAATTGTTTATACACCACCAACATGGAATACTAATCCCCTGTTAGTGTACCTTAAAGGACAAACCGATTATTATATCTTTTTCCTAGAAACAATGAAGGCCAGCATCCTCCATTGTTATTACTTATAAAATAATTGTAACTCCATTAACTTTTTTGGTTTGAAAAATAAACAAATATTTTGAATGATATCTCTTCATATATCCAATCATTGTTATCAAACTCCAATGAAAAAGGCGCAGAGGGAGAAAAGAATACAAATATATATTTTAGTCCAAGTCTAATAATTATAAACATAAATGACAAATATATGACCAAAGAAATTGAAGAAAAATTACGATAAAGTGAAATATCAATTAATTAGTTTCACTTCTTCATAAGAGGCTCATTGGCAAGGAAACATTTGCCTTAGAACCTTGATGACAACATGAAGCGCACATAAAGCGAGGCGAAGCGCTTAACACGTTTTGAGCCTCGCTTCATGGGTTAAGCGCGCCTTTGATAACCCTGTATATGTATTACTAAACTTTGCATAATTAACACCTACGTAAACTAATACTTGCATTATAATCCCTGTATAACTATACATCATACCAAACGACCCCTTAAGAAGATTACCAAGAGGTGCTCTTTGCAGTGTAACCATTTAATGGAATGTACACTTTCCAGCTTTTAAGTTTGATGGCTACAAAGAATCTCCAACCTGCTCTCCAATGAATCCATACATATGCTAGAGCAGTCAATTTTTGCTTGGAGAAAGTTAGAAGATGTTCAAGGTCAATTGGAAACCAGTGTAGAAGTTAAGTTGGCCACATAATGTAAACTTATGGTACATAATGTATCATAATATTTGGTGGCCATTGATTTGATTTTATCCCCTCTTTTGGTCTATAAAAGGCTATCACGGCAAGTTGAATATGTTTTTGTTTGTTTTTCAGATACTTCAAGGGCCCTGAACTTCTAGTTGACTTGCAAGACTATGACTATTCTTTGGACATGTGGAGCCTTGGATGCATGTTTGCAGGAATGGTAAGAAGCTTTAAGCCAATCATGGGGCTTCAACCATTTTCCTAGATCTGAGACTGTGGCCTTTTAAAATAGACCCACAAGTTTTTAGAGATTACTCATCAATAAAAGGTTTATATAGATTACATTGTGCATTAGTTTTTATCATCTTGTTAATTGTACTTAATAGGCGTATTGTTCTTTATAGATCTTCCGCAAGGACCCTTTCTTCTTCTATGGCCATATAACAAGAATCAAGGCTTTCAAAATTGCTAGGAACCTGTTGGGCTACCATCGTTCTGCTCAAGAGGCCCAATCTCCTCTGTTGTGTCTTTTCCGGGATCAGAATATGGTTCAATGAGTTCTGTCCCAAATGTTATCCCTTTGCTTGCCTCTAAATAAATTCTGCAACCAGGTCGATGGTCTATAATAGTCTTGATGGTAGGTTCATCTAGTTACCTCTATCACTAGAGTAGTCAGTTGTTTGAATGAGAGGAAACATTATCAGGTGCAAGTATATCTTACCAATTCTATTGGAGTTGATGGAGAATTATCTTTTTAGGTACTTGGAACTGATGAGTTGAATGCATATTTGCACAAGTATCAACTAGAGCTTGATCCTCAGCTGGAGGCGATGGTTGGCAGGTATGTTTCAGGCTGTCATCTTTAACCTTGTTAATATTTCATCACCAATCATAAACCTATTGAAATGAATTGCTCTCTCAATTCCTTTTTGATAAACATGGTTAGTCCTTATAAATAAATAAAAAAGATTCACATGGTTGACTCTTCTTAGAACCTAGGATAAAGTTCGAATGATTTATTATATTCGAGTTTGGTGGACATATGTTATTGTGAGAGTTGGGCAAGTTGAAAAAGATAGAGATGTAGAGCAGTTAAATCACATTGGACACTCTGAGCAGTATTGCAGTTGATATTAAGGAAATAAGTCTTTATTTTTTATAAAACATACTCCCTCCGTTTGAAAAAGAAATGACATATTTGTGACTTGGAACGAAGTTAAGAAAAGAAAGGAGAACTTTAATCTCTTGTGGTTTTAAATTAAGTTAATGTCAAATGTACCAAAAGCTCTTTAAAACTCTTGTGATCTTAAACATGCCATGTGAAAGTTAAGGTTAAAGTGTTGCCAAAAAAAGGACAGAGGTCATTCTTTTTAAAACAGATAAAAGGAAATAGGGTCATTCTTTTTTAAAACGGAGGGAGTACTAATACTACAAGTCATGCAACCCTGCAAGTGCAACTGCCTCTACCCACAAGGTTCAGAAATGGCAATGTCTATGTACATCCTCTCCACCCCGTTCCACTTGTGGGATAGCTGGTATGTCGTCGTTATTTGTATAACAATTTTCTAAAATAATTATCAATTCAAAGAAAAGGGGATGGAGGAAGGGAGAACAAAATCAACTGTGAGCTGCAACTAGATAGTGTTGCTGACTTACTAAGATAATCTCCGTAGCTACTCACTATGACAGAAATGTGGAAGTAGCTGGTTGGTCAACAAAACGACCTGGGGGGGGGGTGATTAGTAACAACTAAATAAGGTTCTTACTGAATAAAGTTCACCAGTTTTACTTTCACAGTGGTGGCATATCTGTTGCAGTCAGAAATCTGCTATTGAATAGTTAATATAGTCACTCACTTCTCTCCTGCAGGCACAGTAGGAAGCCATGGTCCAAATTTATTAATGCAGATAATCAGCATCTGGTGTCGCCTGAGGTATGTGCCTTTCAATCTGTGGTAATTTATTTTAACCACTTTGGTTTGACTTGCTATAAAAAATATCTTTGCTCAGAATTTGATACTTCGATTTTGAGGTGTAATTGCAGGCTATAGATTTTCTTGACAAGCTTCTCCGTTATGATCATCAGGATAGACTTACAGCAAAAGAAGCAATGGTAATTCCATATAGTCATAAATTCTGATTTGTAAATGAGTATTGTTTTATTTCCAAGTATAAGTAGTAGCAAGGGAGGGATTATATGACCTTTGAAAACCTACAGCATTAAGACCAGGTTATGGATAATTAACTACAATTTAAGTTTTCAACAAGACACTTTTTAAAAAAAAAGTTATAAACAAGACGCATGCCCCAGGAAAGAGATTGTATGGGGAAAGGTGTGGGAGAAGAGAAGGAACTAACTATATCGAGGTTCCTGGAATTTAACCAACTTTTGTTCTTTGTTTCCTCTGTTTTGGACAGATTTACACATGCCTTTGTTGGTTTTATCACCTCATCATGCTAGGGCTTCTTTATTTTGTTATTTTCGCTGTCTGTTTATTGTTACATGCACAGACAAAGGGCTTTTTGCATTTTTTTGTGTTATGAGTTTTCACTAGTGCATTGATATCATTGTATTATTGGTTCTCAGATTTTATTTTGCATAAACCGGATTCTATTTTTTGTAGGCCGCATCTATTTCTTTATTTCTTGCAAGTGAAGGGCTGCAGAGAATAGCAGATGAGGCGCAATATATGTTACTTTGGGAAAGAATAAGCCGTATTGGTGTAATGTTAGGCATATTGTCATCTTCATCTATTGAGATTAATGGTATGGTAGAAGTTCAATGAATGGAACATTTCGATGAGTGCAGGTTGGTGTCATCAGTTACCCCCTCATGGCCTCCTTCACTCTGCTGGTTATGAATATCTGCATAAGCCCTCCTGCTTTTCATATTCCAAAGTCGACTTGTGTAATGTTTGAAAATTGAAATATACTGAGAAGCTTTGCCCTAGACACTGGCAATATATTCCTAGGTTGCTGATGATGTTAACTCGAGATATATCTTTATGTTTCCTCGTCTCTGGTTTGATAGAGTGTTCGGATTGATTGGCAAAAGATTACTTGGAGGGCAATGCCCGATGGTACTGTAATAGTTCAGTTTTATGGTATTCAAGTTAAGTTTCTTTTGTTATCCAGGATACCGTAAGGGCTCATTTGGTGAGGGATTAAAAATAAGAATGATGGGATAAGATTTTCTTATTCTGTTTGGTTGTCATGTGTGGATAACTTATCCCTATCATTATGGGATAACTTTGTTTCCAACCAAACGACCCCTGTTTACTAGCTTAGTTCAGTGTGCTCATTTTGCTTTACCTGTTTACTAGCTTAGTTCAGGGTTTGCTTGCCTAAAGCCACAGGAGGTCTAAACTTGATAGATATCCAAGTATATTTCATGAAATAATGCAAAGTCTTTTTGGGATTTATGGGATAAATGGTGGGACAAGTTATTCCAAATAGAACACAAAATTTATCTCGTCACTATTTTCTTATCCCATTATTATTTATGTTCATCCCTCTTACCAAACGATCCTTAAGTGTGGAGGCTATATGACGCAGGGTGGGTGTGTTGGAAGATGCCATTTATGAAACTTCTAAGGATATTATTTTCTAAAAATTGACTAGAAAATTTAGAAAAACATTTTATCTCCGCACCGGGGTATATTTGGTATAAACAAAATACTTTCTATCGGAAATGATTTCACATTTATTTTCTGATGTTTGATTAATAAGTAAAAATTATTATTTCAGAAAGTATTTGTATATAAAAAAAATTTAGACACTATTTGAGGTAGGAGACTAGGAGGTGTGGGCGGCGTTGGGGTTATGGAAGGTGGGGTTTGTTATAGAGTGGAAAGGAATAAATTGGTGTGGAGGTTTATTTTTCTAATTGATGTATTTATACGACGACCATGTTTTTTATGAAAGTATTGGGGGGTTTTGAAAAATTTTTTTTAAACGAAAATTAGTGGGGGTTTTTTTTTAGAAAAAAATTGTGTGATTCGGTAATAAAAAAGTAATTTATGAGGTTTGGGGGGAACGGAGAAAAATGTTTACGTAAAAAGAACTTCTCATACCAACACACCTAGCAGACATCTTACTTAATTTGAAAACATTAAGTTGTCGTTTGATCGAATGGATTATAAACAAAAATATGCCTGTATATATGTGTATAGTATACCAAATTGTTTGATGTTAGCAATTAGTTGTACCGTTTTGTGTAAAGTCCGTTTGTGGAGTGTTATAAGCCATACTGCAAAATAAGGTGGCATTAGTAGTGCCTTATATTAGTAATCTCTGCATGAGTTATCAAGCATTTATGTCTTATACATTGTTCGTTCTGATATATCAAAAATAACAAATCTTGCATAATTTCTATTAAAAATATGTATTTATAAAAATACCCTTCACACTTTATTATTTGTACACTTCCTTTGCAACAAAATTCTTTGCTAAAACATCAAAAAAAAAATTCTTTGCTAATCATCATTAACTCTTCATTCTTTTTCTTCTTTTTTTTCAACAACAATTTAAATAATTTTTTGGAATGATTATTAAATTAATTATACATTAAGTAAAAATATTTTTTGTGAAAATTGACACAATTTCTTTTATGTTATAAAATCAAGCTCCCCATAGAAGATAATTTATAAGAGAAGAAGACAAGAGAAATAGATAGAAGAAGGGAAATTTTTCTCTTATTCAAGTGTATTACAATGGTGAATGTCTCTCTCTTTATAGTGTTGAGATAGTCATTGGCAAAATGTTTACCTTGGAATATACATAGTTTTATCACCAAGGTTCAATCACATCACCTTGGAATCCTTATCATGGAAACAACTAATACATAATCCAATTACTTGTTGGATACTACTCTAATGGATACCACGTAACACCAAGAGATTTATAGCAACTCCCCCTTCATGTCATAGATAATGTGCCTCTTAAAAATCTTACTAGGAAAAACCCTGTGAAAAAATTCAGTGAAGGACAAAGATTACCATTTCTTTTGATACGCACCCTATTTGTTGCCTCATTAAAACCTTGCCAGAAAACCCAGTGGGAAAAAACCTTGGTCAAGGAAAAAAGTGCAACGCGTATTATACTTACTTCCCTGATTCAAACATCACTTTATTTCTTGTGATGATATCTTAAATCTTCGTACAGTGTTTTTGGTAATATTCTTTTTCCAAAGAACAACCACACATTTCTTGAATATGTGTGTCATTTATCTCACCCAGCGCACTTTTCCGACTTGACTTCATGGAGGACATTTATTTCTGATAGCCACATTTGCTTCATGATCGCCAGGATATTATTTGCCCCACCTGCAACACATAGCGTTCTTCAATAGAGCTTTATGCTATCAGATAACGATTCTGCATCTCCGTAACCAATCAATTTTGTCTTGGATCCTGGAATATAATAAACCCATAACTATGGTCCTTCTCGAAGATATTCAAATCATCTTTGCTCAACACCATTTCAATGTCCTTTTATCCGGGAAGAAACTAGAATCTTGGCTAGTAATTTACTGGCAAATAAATATCTGGTCAAAGATTGTTAGTAATTTCGTCACCAAGAAACTCTTCATCCTTCTTTTGAGATCAACTAAATCACTTTTAATTCCAAGTGATCTCATAATTCATTGGGGTACTCATGAATGCGATTTAACCATATAAATGGCATCAAAACTTTTCGTGTATGTGGCACTGTTAACAAATATTTTGTCATTTGTCAAATTAATCAATCTGGAAGTCAAGATAAAAATTTTGTCTTACCAAGACCTTTCATGAAAAAATACAGGACAATTAGAGTTCATTCCTTTTTTACCCTTTTTCTTCCTTGACTATTTCATTCATATAAGAATTCTTGAACCTTATTGAAAAAGTTTCTTTCAAACTCTTAATAATGCTTCAGACACCCTCGATTGTTTTCACGGATTTTCATATAATCCTTCACTTGTCTACTAACCTTACAATTAATTCATTACATCATTCAGTTTTTTCCATATGTTGCCAGATCAAACAAACCTCATTGCTGGCATCCCCAAGGAGCAAACATCTCCAATAATGTCAGGATTTTTTGCGATAAACTTTTATGCCCCCAGGCACAAATCGTATTTGATATCTTAACGGTTATACTATCGTCATAATAATTTATTTGTACCCCCTGAATTAACCTTGATTTATTATTGACCTAACCAGTCCTAAATGTCACTTTTCTAGTGAAACAAAATATACTTGAAGTTACAATTTTACATACTTGGCCAACATTTATCTGTCGCACACTATATGACAGATTTGAAATTCAAGATCCTCGTCCCAATTTATATCCTTGAACGCTACCACCATCATATCTAAGATACCGTCGATGTTATTTGATCTCGATGCCAACAGACATAATACTTATGAGATCTCTTCATTTTTCATTATTTCAGGTCCTGAACCTTTTTCAAGATTTTATGATTGTTATGTCATGTGCTCTTTTATAGCACTTGCCCCTCCCAAAAAATTTTTTTCATGACACATTGATCAATTTGTTTCCTTCCTTCTCCTTTCTTCAATTATTTTATATTTGGGAATCGATTGGTCTATTACGCTTTCGGCGTATAAGACTCTTCCCTTCAGGACTACCATTGGAGCATTTGCAAGCTGAATTATATCATCGGGTCGTGCATCATCTGGCACTGATTTGCAACATTATGCAACTGAATTAATCCTTTGAACTTTAAGTTCACATATTTATTTAACGAAGATCTTAGATAATTCATAACAACCTCACACATATTGTGCAGCTGTCAATCATCTCTCCCCTAATGTTTAGAAATCTAACATTCTCTCCAAACCTTATTTGAAAGTTCATCTTTGTGCCGTGGTGGAGCAACTAAATCATAACCGCACATTCCAACATTTAGATGAAATTATATGGTTTCCTGACCCTGCCCCAATTTTAAAATGGGGAACTTGTGGTTTGATGCCTACATGGTTGCTACCTGTTAAATAAAATTACTCATACCAATCTTTTTGAGTTTTGTTCTCATAACCATGTTTAGCGAAATTGGAGCATAGATTACAATTTTCTGCCTAAATCAACCAGATACTCTAGTTTGGAACTGTGCTCTTAATTTTAACAATTCGGGTAAACACCTTACAAAAACCAATATTGTAAGTTGACAACAAAATACATGTGACCATCGCATAGAGGCATCAATCATACTAGTTGCGAATGATCCCACATGACAGGTGAACGAAGTCCATATTCACCTTTTTTATAATGTTCCAAAAAAATTTAGGGGATGACAATCCCAACCTTAACTGGTACACATATCATTTTATGAAGAGAACATAAAACACATGAGAATTCTTGAAGAATCTTTTATTCTTCATCATGTATTCACATGACTTCTCAATTGACATTTGCATCACATTTAAACCAAATGGTCAACGACGGTCATCAACTATCTTATTCCGTACACTATATTTACTTTTGCAACGTGATTTCATCAGCATGTTCACGTTGGTCCTTGCAACAACCAAACAAACAAGAGTAAAGGGGGTAATCTTTTTACATAATATTTATAACGCTCTCAGTTGTAGTGATCATAGTCTCATATGCTATTTTCAACTCATCTGAAACTAAAAAAGTTTCTTCTTTTGAGACTTAACTACAACCCCAATATTATCCCTCTGAAAAATAGCACAACTCGTTGTCTTGCAATTATTTGTGTATTCACATATGGCCATGAACACTATCCCTAGTGAGCATCTCCTTCAAGGAGATGATATCATTATTGTCATGGCAAACATTACGAGCAAGACATGTTTTCTAGCTTTAACTTTTGTTTTACCATAGGTACACAACATGCAATTTGTATTGCCACCCAATAATACCACAACCTTATAGGCCAACTATTTCTTTCTTTGGCCCTTTCGGTAGTTCACATAAACAATACGCATATGACGTATAACGTACAATAGGATTAGCCATTTCTGCAAATAAAAGTTTATTTCCTCTCCAAACCGTCCGTAAAGAGGTGAGTTTTAAACATATCTCATTTTCTCAAACCTCTAGAGGTGAGTTTGTTTGCATATATCATTTTTTGTTTTCAAACCTTCATAGAGGGAGTTGTGACATATTCCAACCCTAATGATTTTAGCACATTTGACACATTCTCTTATAGAATGGCGATAATTCACGATAACCATCACAGTCAACATTCTCTTCAAGGATTGATTAATCATTTTTATATGTACTTCATAAATTTGCATTATAACACATTGTCATGACTTTAAAATTCATCATATTTCCATGACACCCTCACATCACTTTGAAAGATGTAAGTGTGACCAATCACTTAAATCTTCTTGTATCATATTAGAGGATTTATAAACTTGTCAAAGTTATTGGGTTGACCACAATTCACAAGTCTACTGACCTGTCACAAACCCTTTTTGATACTAAAATTTGCTTCACAATTTTGAAGGCCTATTGTGAAGAAACTCATAGTGTTCTTCCTTTTTAATCTTACCACAATGATGACTATTATAATCTGTCCCTCACGCCCTTATTCCATATCATTAATTATTTGTCATCTTCTCCATTCACAGACTAATCATTCACTGCTCACACTGCTACCACATTCATATTATTGAATGGAGCACGTCAACAGCAGATTTCGGATTATCACATGTTGACGCACCACATTCTTTCAAGGAAATGGAGCAATTCAATTATGAATTTCAAGAAATTTCATCAAAATATACTAGTTTTCTTAGTCTCATTTTTCAATCGCTATTGGTGCATTGGCTCAAAACTCACTGTCTTATTACCCATATAAAGTGTGTTTACGCCATAATTCTATGGGACTTGTAACCCCAATCACGATGCATCAGAACTCTACTGATGTCTTTCATTTTGTGCGATAGAACTTGACTTGATCTATCCGTCTTAACCTCAAAATATTTTTCATTGTGGTGCATCTGACGTTAACCTGATGTCTTACCCTTTTGGTGCGATGACACTTGAATCCATCATCTTACCCTTACCAACGGTATATAATCGAGTAACATTATTATATTCTTGGTCTTTCAAACAATCAAGATCCCTCTAACTAACTGTAATCAAAAGAATAGTAGATCTATTCCGCCCAAAAGGATGGACCTATAGGTTATGAATTATAATCTGATGATATTCAAACTCATGCTATTAAAAATTTTATATCTTTCTTCCATTTAAGAGTGTTGTATAGCATGTCCATCTTCAACCAATAGTAGATGATGTCTTCGGTTCCTGATAATTGTTAGTGACTGAAACTATTTTTCTAAATCATAAAATATTTAGAAAATACTCCTGATTTATGCATATAATACTTGATCTTCATAACGAATCATCAAAATATGAGCTTACAGCAAAACACGAATCACTCTCAATTAATAGAGATTCGTGCTGATGACGTGTTAATAAAATCAGTTTCATAAGCATATAATCATAAGAGAAGAAGACAAGAGAGTAGATAGAAGAAGGAGAATTTTTCTTCTATTCAAGTGTATTACATGGTGAACTGATATCTCGATTTTATAGTGTTGAGACTCATAGTCAAAGGTCACCTGAATATACATTTTTATCATCAAGGTTCATATCACCTTAGAATCTTATCACGTTGAAACCTAAATACATGATCCAATTAATTGTTGATAACTCTAATGGATCATCCACATAAACCCAATATCTTTATAACTTTTATTTACCTAAAAATCATTTAGATGTCATCAAATACTAATACCATACGGGAAGTGATGCTACTCAACTCAAGAAAGAGAGTAATTTACTTTTTCACATCTATTATTATTCTTGACTATTAAGATAAATCAACTAAGATCATATTCTTGTATAACAAAAAAAAATCTACCTTTATTTTTTTTTATCATATTTAAGGATGAATTTTTGTACTACTA
Organism: Solanum habrochaites; assembly: GCA_027704765.1. Classification (NCBI taxonomy): domain Eukaryota; kingdom Viridiplantae; phylum Streptophyta; class Magnoliopsida; order Solanales; family Solanaceae; genus Solanum; species Solanum habrochaites. The sequence continues at coordinate 13,252 of JAKWJA010000264.1, forward strand.
ATTAAGAAAATAACGGATGTGAAAAAAGAATAAATTGTTTTTTTTTTTGAGTTAATAAGTTGGGGGTGAGGCAGTGGGCTGCTTAAAATTTATCTAACGTCACAATAGTCAAATTTTTTTTTAAATTATATAGAAATTAAACCTTTTTTTAAAAAAAAAGGTTAGTTAAGAGACCATAAGACACCTATTAAGACACTAATAAATTAAAAGATACTAAAAAGCAAATCAACATAACAATAAAAACTTATGACAATAAAGAAAATGAAAAGACTCTAAAGGTAGTTTTGTAATTATTCAATATAATGCAAGTGCTAAATGCTATGTATTATTAAAATCTAGAATTTTCTGATATTAGTAATACACAATAAAGTGTTTGCATTAGTTATACATGGTATGAAAAAGTGAACCAAACAAAGTGTTGCCAGTATACATCTAATTTATGCATTATTTTCCTAATAAACCCTACCAAACGACCTAAACCGTTTAGGTATTAGTAGTGCAAGGAGATTTAATACATGTTATACATGCAAGGTTAAAGATCCAATTACCTCCTCAAAATCGTTTTCACTATAATTATAAATGATATCTTTGTAAATAAATATTTTTATGCAATGCATGTTATTTTTAATACGAAAATCAATCAATGGATATGAAATCATCTACGTGTAACTAATACAAATATAACTAATACAAGCAATATTAATAATACACTCTATTTAACATTATACACTATATCAAATAATACTAAGATTAAAATGTCAAAACACATACGTAAATAAACATTTTTTAAAATTTCATACTTAAATGTGAATCTCTCATATATATAAACTACTATTCGACTGCCAGCTTGATAAGTTACGTGCAACTGTGCAAGCATTATCAATGCCACTTCTGATATAGAAAACACTAGTGACTATCAAACAGTTAGAAAATCTTTTTGGTAATACATTTTTTTTTTCCTCATATAAGGTATGAGGTATGAAATAGGCGGAGTACCTCGAAATATTAAAAGCATTTTAAAAATGGCGTAATACATAAATATATCCTTTAATTTGGATTTGAATTATATTCATGCCCTTCAACTTTGGAAGTGCACAATAGACACTTAAACTTGTATAAAGTTGAACAAATAGACACACATGTCCTACATGCATGTCTTTTTCGTTCTACGTGTATTTTGTCACGTAGAAATCATGTGTTTTATATTTAAAAGTGAATAGGTGTTAAGTGTCTGTTTATGCATTCTCAAAGTTGGAGCAAAGTTAATATTTGTTTTTGTTTGCATTCGGTTAATGAATTTGAATTTTCACTTTATAGAAACATAAGGTATTTGTGGCAATTTTTTTTTTTTTCTTTCGATAATGAAACTGAATTCTCGACAGCAGATCAACTAAGGTTTTCAGGCAATTACCTCACACAATTTTAATATCTTGAATTGGGTTCGTGTGGGAGTAGTTGTACTTAAAAGGGACCTTCAGCTCAATGCTTATTGCCTACAAATAGGAAGAGATTATGGCAAAAATTATGGCAATATATCATTTGTATAGTATTTTATTTTTTTAAAAAAATAGAATAATGATGTAATTCAATTTGTGTGTGCCACATTTATTAGAACAGTTACATTATAGATCTCCTATAATTATTGTATTCAAGAAATTTAAAGAAATTCAATTCTGGCAGCTGAGTATACTCACCAATAATTGGCAAGGTCATCATTATTTATCATGTACACAAGTAGCACTAAGTTCCAAACTTTCTTTTGACCTATATATGTACTTATAAAACATTGCCAAATGGTCGAGGGACCTAACTTCCCATTATTTTAAGTGTAAAATTATATAATTTTCATAATTTTAATATCGAAGTAATTTGTTTCCGATCATTTTTGGAGACCCTTTTTTTTTATTTTTTACCTATAAGTCTTTTAGAAGATAAATTTAATTTTCATTTCAATTTGTTAACTTATAATAAATAAAATTTAATTAAATTTTTTTCTTGCAAAACTTTTTTAGTATAAATTGAGCTTCTTTTGTTTGAAAAGATAAGCACTCAAAAGCTACTTTCGCTTGAAAAACATTTGTGAGACATCAGTCAAAAAGTGATATCACAAATTTAAGAATAGAAGAACAACATTCTTGAAGGCTGCTTATTTTGTGACTTAGTTGAATCACGAAGATAGAATTGTTATTTAATCCTTTGTTTGCTCGTGAGAGAGACTGCAACTATCTTCAATAAAACATATTAACGTGTCTCTAATTTTATTTTAGATTCCTTGTACTTTTGTAATTGTTGTTTCAACAAATCTTCCCGTCAATTGTGTGCAACGCTTTTTCTATTATGAGTAAATTTTGAGTAATTCTTATGAGATTCTTTCACTCAATATTTTATAATCTCTTTTATATAATGGATGGTTTATCTGTTTTTGTGGATCTAGATCAATTAATCAGATAAAGGTAAATTATTGTCTTTTTTGGTAACAGCTCTAGCAAATACTATCAAATGTCTAGCATCACTTTCTATATTGGTCATGCCTTCCCCATTGAGAAAACGTCAAGATTGAAATCACATGAAAGGTAAACAAAATTGATGAGTAGCTGTAAACAACTGTAAAGTAAATGAAAACGGATCACATTTGTTTGGTTGGTTGGTGGGATAAGAATTAATTATTTCAGGATTAATTATGAAGAAGTACGATAAAATATTCTTACCAAAAAAAGATAATAGTTATAATAAAATAGTGTGATAATCAAAGTACAAGATGTTAAATCAGAAAATAAGAAACTACATGACAAAATACTACGACTATTAGTATGAAAGGTTTTCCACGAAGAGCTTCTTGCTTGCTAGGATTGAAGGCGACAATCCAGCTTCTATTGAAACGAAATGAAGGTTCATCCATAGGGCTAATTAGGCAGCGAGTGAGCCAAGGAGAGCTCGAGTAAAATCAAAAGCTAGCCTTTTCGAAATAGGAATGCCTGATATTCTTGCCCTCCACAACCTCCTCACTCTATCTACAGCCTCCTTACTCTATTTAAGATCATATCCTCGATATGCTGCAACTTACCCTAATCTGCACCCTCTACAACCTCGATCTAAGATCATATCCTCGATATGCTAATGTAGTCCCAAAATCTTGGCTCATAGAAAGTACTCCCAAAATTTTGAGATTATATTCATTATCTTTAGCAACCAGTTACAACACAACAAATCAAGTTATTGAGCAAGATTGTAAATGCAAGAAAAGAGAACTAGTTCTTCAAGAATCACTGTACAATGAGGCAAGAAAAGGCAAGTCCATCTTCCTGAATGCATACAGTTTTCCATGTCTTCCATCAAACATTTGAAAATACAACTTCCAACTTTTTCACTAAAACTTTAGCAGAAAACTATAGTTAATACAACTAAACAACAAAGCTAACATTCGAAACTCAGCTCATCGTTAACCTCTGCATGTCCAACTTATGCCACTACTGGACCTACGCCCTACATGCTTTCCCATCGGACACTCAATTCGGCTAAACATTTGCGTTGATGGCATTGAAAGGAGCAGGTAAGTCACGGTATAAGATTTCTGGTCGTTCATAAACGAGTAAAAGCCACTGTTTCAGGCTCAAACCCACGCTTCACTGCGTTGTTGGTGAAATAACATTGACTTTGTATGTGCCTGCTGGCCAACATTATTAAGCGTTGCGTTTGTTGATTGAACTAGAACCACTCCGCTGCTTGCAGTCATTTGTTCTGGAAATACAAACACAGCAATGAAGGTACTTCAAATCAGCGACACGAAACTTCTTATTTGTTTGCACAACTAAGGGTCTTTCCTTTCTTGCACACTATTGATCTGGATTGATGTGTAGTTCAAGGCACAGAGGCAATTCAGATAATCATCAGCCTTCAAGTCGACACAAGTCGTCGGGGGTTTAGGCTCAACAGGACTACATGTCCTGCACCTGATCAAATGCGTGGTTGGCTTTCCTGTCACAACATCTTGGAGTGCACTCCCTTTCTTGTCCACGTGTCATAAGCCGTGTCATAGAGCTTGGCGGATAGCTGCTGGGCTCCAATCAGTGTGCGCTCCTTTAAGCAAGCCCCCCAACCACTAACGTAGGGCACGACATAGAATACGTGCCTGAAATAATTTAAACTCACAACTCTGTCGTCCTCGGCCAACCCTGTCGGACGCAGCTGCAACACCTGTTCCATCTGCAGAATGTTAACACCCTGGTGCTATGATGTCTGGTTTCAGAATTTCCTGTGTGATCGAGTTTTGGAACCTCTGGAGCTAAATGCAGCAAACCACTGTTATGGTTTGATCCCCACCTTAGTTCCCTCAAAAGAATAGTGGCTGTTGATTAGGATTCAGGTTAAGAAGTAATTCTTGATTGCTGTTCCCTCCTCCTCCCGTTGGCTGTCCAACTGACGTTGCTGGATCAATGATCACAGCAATTAGCTCATCCCCATTTGCGTCGGTATTAGCAGACCATACCGGCTTCCACCAGCTGCTTTTACGCACAGAACCCTTTTGGACCCTGTATGTATCCACGGTCGCATAGAAAATTTTTTCCTTAACTTCCTCAGGAATTAAGGTACCTACATGTGCAAAGATTACCATTTGTCAATATTACTAGCATTACACATAACACTAATGGACATTTTTGCTTATTGCGAAGCCCCCTTTATGGTGAAACCCGGAGAATTCTTACCATTGCCTAGACTTACATATGCAGGAAAATCACGGTCCAATGTCCCTGCACCCACAGTAGTGATCCATGGTGCTACATTAGACAAACTGTAAGGACTAGGACCAGCATTACCTGCAACGCGACAATAGCAATTACGCCTCAATCCAAATCAAGTTACAATCGGCTATATGAATCCGACAAGTTAAAAGAAATAGTATACCTGCAGAGCAAGATACTAAAATCCCTTTCTCCATAGCAGCAAATGCACCAATGGCAACACTATCTCTATAGTAATCTGAATTACCACCACCAAGTGATAAAGAAAGTACATTCACATTATCATCAATGGCTTTATCTAAAGCTGCTAATATATCAGAGCTAAAACAACCACCAACCCAACAAACTTTATACACAGCAACTCTAGCATGAGTTGCCATTCCCCGAGCATTCCCAGAAGCATACCCAAGGAGACTAGCACCCTGAACAACTGAACCAGTTGCAGTAGTAGAAGTATGTGTTCCATGTCCATCATCATCCCTCGGAGATTTCGATTCTTTCGATACATCAATCGGACCCAAAGTAGATTCATAACCTTTAGCAAAATACCTATTTGACACACAATAAAAATAATGCTACTATATTTACACAATTCAATACAATTATTCTAAAGTTTCAACTTCAAAAAATCTTACCTGGCACCAATCAACTTTCTATTACAATTCTTGGAAGTGAAATTTGTACCAGATTCACATTCCCCTTTCCATGAAGCTGGAATGGATCCAAATCCAGTATCATCAAAACTCTTACTCTCAGGCCAAACCCCAGTATCAAGCACACCAACAATCACATCACCCATCGCATTCGATTCAGGAAAATAATCAGCAATTCCATCAAGACCCAAAAAGGAAGGCGTCCTTGTCGTATGAAGTTCATACTTCATCTCCGGCAAAACTGACAAAATACCAGGTTGATTCTGTAAAGACTCTGCTTCCTCAGCAGTAAGCCTCGCAGCAAAACCATGAACAGCATTGTTGTAAACATACAACATTTCAGCAGAACCAGAAACTGATCTTAACGACGAATCATACCAATGAGTATGATCTTCAAAACTCTCTGGCATTTGTGATTTCGCCATATGAACAATGAAATTACTCTTCATCATATTCATCCCTACTGAAAAATGACACAAACCCAGAAGAAAAAGAAGGGATAACACTACAAATCTCGACATTTTTCTGGGTTTTGCAGTATTGAGTTTCATTAACAGAGGATATATAAGAAATCTGAAAACAGGGAAAATAGAGAGTAAAGATAGGGACGGTGGTTATTTGTTTGCTACTGTAAATGATTGCATTTTATTTTTCAAAAAAAAAAAAAGAAGAAAGATTACAGCCTTGCAAAAAAGAAACAAACAAAGATTTCATGTTTTTCTTTTTCTTTTGGTTTGAAAATACAAATCACACTTAACCTAAAGCAGTGATCACTCGCTGCTAATAATTTGGTTACTTAGTATTTTTTATTATCCATCCTATTTTAAGAAGATAAAGAGAAAAATCAGTTTATTTTTAATTTTTTAATGACAATTTGATAAGTATTCAAAGTTTTGATTTATTTTTTAAATTTTTTGTGTTTAGTCAAATATTGTTACATGAATAAAACAGAGGGAATAGTAACTTTGGCATAAATAATGATATTAGTTATTATTTCCAAGTAATATTTAATTTACTGTACTAAAAATAATATAATTTGCATAATATCTATTAAAAAATTATTTTGCAACATACTATCCGAGAAAAAATGTGGAAAATATTTTGAGGAAAAATGTTGTTTTAACTGAATCAATATACTAGAGTGTAGAGTTAGGTGACGTTTTGTACAAACCTGTTTAGGGTCCGGTTTCCGATCAATGAATTATTTTGAAAATAACTGCTTGTGTCGAGACTGGATCAGGCGACGTAACCGTCATGGTCACGACGGACCGTCGAGGGCCTCCTGCCGAAAACACTTCAACTCTAAAAATCTGGGTATGAGAGTGACTCTCTGAACTCCGGAAGGAACTGCAGCCGAACCGTCTGTAGATACTACGGACCGTCACAAAACCCCTTTACTGAATGTTAACTCTCTGAACTTTGTTGATGACCTGCAGACGGACCGTCATAGACACGAGGGGGCCGGCACAGATTGCGTAACCCCAACCCCACTGGGTCGGATTTCTGTCTAAAGGGTTTTTAAAATGGGGGTTTGGGAACTATTCATGACAAACCTTATGAATTAGTGGGGTAAGTTTAAAATAATTTTTATTTAACGTGGGGGTTAAAGGAGATCACTTAACATAATAATGGTTTTTTATCATCCTTAATTATATGATCTTCGGGGTACAAGCAGAAGCACATTTGGGAAGGAAATAAAAAGAACAAGAGAGAGGAGAACTAGTGAGAAACGGGGAAGCGAAGATGACAGCAAAAGGCAATATGAGAAGTAACTTGCTTGATCGCTATTCTTCGTGGAGTAGGTTATGGTTTATGTTTTCTCATATAAACTCTTAAAGCTATTGATATGTATTGGGTGGTATTGTAAAGTCTCTATATCTTGATTGTGGGTTTGTATTTTTGTAATTGTGTAATATTGTGGATTCGAAGTTTGATACTTTTGAATCTTTAAGGTCTTGAAAATCCTCTCTGTTAGATGACGCCTCTGCATAACGAAGACTTGATGAAATAAATTGTAATGCGATTAGTGGATAGGGTGTCAGTTTCGACACGTAGTATTAAGGATTAGGGGATCGTGTCACTTTTTTCGACACGTAGATTTGGGATCGGGGTGTCCCCATTCCCGACACGTAGTAATTAGGGGATGCGGAGTGTCACTTTCCGACACGGTAGTAATAATGGATCGGAGTGTCACGTTCCGACACGTATCATTGGGGATCGGAAGTGGTCACATTCCGACAAAGATAATAATAAAGAAAGTAATCTGAATCATGTTAATATACTCAATTTCCGAAGAACCTATGTCCCAAATGAGTATGGTGTGGAGGTTTGACTTCCTCAGAGGTGGTGCTGTTTTGTTGCCATAGTTTCTTGTACTTGGTGATGTCACCATGTTAAGTACGAGGGGTGTGTTGATTTATATTATTATTCAGTATATATTGCTTGCTATTCTGAGTTGGCCGAGGATACCTCTCAGTACCGTGTTCCTCGTAATGACCCGTCTACTTTTATTTCTTCTTGGTTGTTTTTTGGATGCCAGCAATTGCAACCATTTACTCGACTCTTCTCAACTCTAGCCAGTCTTCACACTCAGATTTCAGGGTGAGCTATTGTTCCCTAGGCTCGGGGGCTGGATTCTCTTCTTCACGTCTTGATGTCTTTGAAGTTCCGGAACCTGGACCAATCTTTCTACTTATTTTAGTTCTTACAATACTCTAACCTTATTATTGAGAATAGATTTCGTGTGTGATGACTTCCAGATTTGGGGATATAGTATTTCCTTTTGAAGCTTATTTAATTGATTTCGTTAATGAATTTTTGATCTTCCGCATTATTTACTATTCAAAATTTACATCCATAAACGTTGGGGTTTAGATTTGTTGGTTCGCTCCCACCTAGTAAGATAAGTGTGGTGCCTTCGCGGCTCGTTGTGGGTCGTGACAAACTGGTATCAGAACTTTAGGTTTCGCTGGTCCTCATCACCAGAACGGAGTCTAGTATAGCTTGAGGAACTGTACGGGGACGCCCTTAACTTTTCTTGAGAGGCTATAGGACTTTTAGGAAAACTCCATTCTTTCTTCCTTCGTGCTATTACTGGGTCCAATTGGTCTCTAGGTGATACAATTGTATCTGACATTTTCACTCTACTCGCAGATGGTTCAGAACTAGAGGGCAACAACTGTGTCAAACACCAGCCACCGGCCGGACGAGGGGCATCTGAGAGCCAACGCAATTGGGACCGAGCTCGGAGGAGCAAATTGGCAATAGGCCGTGGTAGAGGTGCGCAGGAGGACGCCTCTAGAGGTAGAGGACGAGCACCTGTTCCAACTAGTGATAGGGCTGAGACCTCCTCACCAGACTACTGAAGTAGTTCGAGGTGTGAAAAAGGGGAAATGAGCAGGATCAAGATGGGAACTACACCCCACCTACCCTAGAAGATTAACCCAGTTCTTACCTATCTTAGGCGGTTGATCTGATCAGGGCCAAGACACCGTCCAGTGTTTTCTGCACCAGCAACCGTCAGGTTCAGGGAGTCAACATGCAACCGCTTGTGGCTCCCCGCAATGGATGCCTCATTGGAAGTAGGCAACATTTCCTCGATTGTCTACTACAGGTCCATAATGACAAGTGATCACATTAACTTTTCACTAAATTCGTAAGTTAAAACCTCACAGTATCAAGGTGCTGATGGTGAAATGCCTTATGGATTTTCTGGTTATTGTCATGAGCTGCTATATAGATGGACAGATTAGAACGATTCGGTGTGGAGTTTGTGACCTATCAGTTTCACAAGGGTGTGCAAAAGGTGGTGCGGTCGTATGTTGAGTGTCAACCAGCACAGGCACGCACTATGACTTGGGCATCATTCTCTATGCTTTTTATGGCGAAGTATATACCCCTGATTTGAGGGTAGAGGAGAGATGACTTCCTAAGCCTAGAGCCAAGGAAGGAATGTCCTGGTGCTGGCTTATGAGTTTAAATTTCGTGGCACTATCTGGAGGTATGCCACTCAGCTTTGTTTCAGTTCCACAAGAGCGGAATTCGCCGTTTTGTGAAGGGGATTGAGGTCAGATTTTGCGATCCCATCCTTACAGGTAGCTGTGCAAGCAAATTCCTTTCAGCAGTTGTTGATTTTGTGATAGAAGTTGTTTGAGAGGGTGAAAGCCAGACGACTTCACCGTGGCGACGCATCTAAGAAGTTCCGTAATGGAGGTTGATTTTAGCGGTTCTTATTCCAAAGGGCAGAGTTCAGGAAGTTACCAAAACGCCTTTTCCCAGTCTGCCCTGCAGTCTTTAGCTGGGGGTCCATCGCTGCCACCATCAGCCTTTTCTGATTTGGAGGTTATCGCCCTACTTCGTCAACTTTCACAAAGACCTATGCTTGACTCCAGGAAATTTGTTATGATGTGGGGAGACTGTACATATTAGGGGTATGTCCAAACAGAGTTACAGACCCCCAATAGTCATAAGGGGTGAGGTGGTCATGGAGAGGTGCCGCCATTCTGGAGGACTGTGGGGCCAAGGTAATGGTGTCACCCATCAACCGGGGTGGCGGGCAAGCTGGAACTGCTGCTGCACAACAGATAGGGGCAATGGACAGACAGGTGATAGGGCCCATTGTTATGCTTTTCCCCCGGGAGGTCTGAAGCAGACATCTGATTCTGTTATCACTGGTAAGATTTTGGTCTGTGATTGCTGGCTTCGTATCTAATTTGAACCTGGATCCACTTTTCATATTAATCTTCTCATTTGCTATTGTCGTGATTTCCTTGCGTTTGCTTGACATGCATTAGTTTCTCTACTTCTCTACTCCTGTGGTGGGTCTAGATAGTTGAGAAGGTTTAGTCTTTGCTTGTGGACTTTTGTCAGGGATGCAATCCCTAATGGCAGATTTGATTAATCTAGAATGGTTGAATTTTGATGTAAATTCTATTCTGGGTATGACTTGGCTTTCCCAAATTTTTTGCAATCTTAGATTGTAGATGCTAAAACTGTGACAATGGCCAAGCCTGCGACAATCCGGAGTGTGGGAGGGTGATACATTTCCACCCCAGTCCGTATTAATTCCTTTTCTTCGCGCTAAGAGATGGTTAGTAAGTGTTTAGCCTTCTTGGCACACTCAGGGATGATATCTTCAAATACCTTTGATGAGTCTGTTTCGATAGTTCTGTGAGTTTTGGATGTGTTTTGTAGACCTTCTGGTATCCCACCAGATAGGGATAATTGATTTTTGTATTGGATCTGGAGGCCGGTACTCGCCCCTTTCCATTCCCCCTTAGAGAATGGCTCCAACTGAGTTAAGGGAGTTAAAGGCCCAACTTCAGAGTTGTAGGTAAAGGTTTTTGTTTAGACCAGTGCATCCCTTTTGTGCGCTCCTGTTTTTTTGTGAAAAGAAGGAGGAAGCTTCGAGATGTTGCATACTACAGGAGGGCTGAATAAGGGGACTTATTAAGAACAAGTATCCTATTCGCCGAATTGATGATTTGTTTGATCAGTTACAGGTGCTTGTTTCCTTCTCTAAAATTGACCTGGGAGCTCCGGTTATCAACTCAATTGCAAATACGGGCAGCATATGTGCCAAAAGAACTGCTTTTTCGACCAGGTATGGCATTACGAATTCTTAGTATGTCTTTTGGGCTTACAATGCCCCTGCTGCTTTCATGAGCCTGATGAACGGTGTTTTTTAAAGCCATATCAGAGCTCTTAGTTATCGTCTTTATTGATGCTATACTGAATACTCAAGAGCAGGAAAGAAAACATATGAGCATTGAGAATGGTATTGGAAGTGTTGAGAGAGAAAAATCTTTATGCCACAAAAAAAAAATTTTTTTCCCCTTTTCTTTTGTTTTTCTCCAAAGTGTGATTTTGGCTAGATTCCAGTTTCCCTCTGGGGCACGTAGTTTCTAAGGATAGGAATGATGGTAGATCTTCCAAGATTGAAGCAGTGAAGCGTTGGTAAGACCTACTATGTTTACAGAGGTAGGAGCTTGTGTTGGCTTGCTAGCTAACTACCGTCGATTTGTCAAGGGATTTTCTTCTGTTTGCTTCCATATTGACAAATTTGACAAAGCAGAATTTTCCATTTGTATGGTCGGACGAATTGAAGAAAGTTTTCAGAAACTCAAGACCTTGTTGACTCTGCACAATTCTTACTTGCCAGTGGAAGGTAAGATTTCATTGTGTATTAGATGCATCTTATTCTGGTTTTGGGTGCATTGCTAATGCAGGAAAGAATGTAATTGGCTTATGCTTCGGCAACTAAGGTTCTTGAACGCAACTTCCACCCCTGATTTTGGAGTTGGCTGCAGTAGTGTTGCCAGAAAGCATGGAGAGAATTTTCTATATGGGGTTTAAGTGTGAAATCTATACGATCATCGTTTTACCAAAAAGAAAGTATGTACTTTTACTCCTAAAGATTTGAACATTTAATCTGAAAACCGCAACTAGGAGGTGGATGGAACTACTGACGGACTATGATAGTACTATCTTGTATCCCCAGGAAAAGCTAATGTTGTGGCAGATGCTTTAAGAGGTAGAAAGGCCAGGGAGCATGGGAAAGTCTAGCCACTTGCAGGTTTTCTCACGACCCATTGGCTAGGAGGTCAGACTCGGCTCATGACTTTATAGGTTGGAATTACTTACTCTGGAGAAGGGAGGAGTTTTGGCCTTGTGGAGGGCAAGATCTTCTTTCTTGACATCTTAAGGGAACAACAGTTTACTGATAGAACTGATCTGGATTCGAGATATGTGTATTACGAGGAAAGGCCTAAAGAGGCAATAATTGATAGTAATGCGTTTTGAGATTAGGAGGGGTGGGTGTGTTGCCCCGGTTGATAATTTGATTCACACTATTCTTCAGAGTCTCATAGTTCAGGTATTCTACATACATCTGGTGCCACCAAGATAGTAATCGTGACCTAAAGCACTTTTTGGTGGAGTAGGATGAAGTGTACTGTTGATTTTTTGCCAATTCCCGAATTGTCAGGCAGGTAAGTATGAGCACCAGAGGCCTGGAGGAACACTTCAGAAAATGCCCATTCCTCATGGAAACGGGAAAAAATTGCAATGTATTTTTGTGGTTGTCTTCCCAAAGACAATTGGTAAGTTTTGATTCTATTTGGGAATTGTGACAGATTACTAAGTCTGCCCACTTCATCCGGTCAAGGTGCTTACAATGCAGAGAAGTTCGCCAACCTCGATATCTCAGAATTATTCCGATGGCCATGGGTCCCCTTTCCATCATATCCGATAGGGGTGCGCAATTTACTTCTAAGTTTTGGAAACATTGCATGTTGAATCGTACTAGGTTGATCTTAGTACCCGCATTTCATCACCCTCAGACCGATGGTTCGTCTGAGCGCACGATTCAGGTGTTGGAGATATGCTTCGTGCATGTTAAGAGATTTTGGTGGTCATGGGGAGAACTTCTTTCTGCCCTTAACAAGTTTTTCATTACAATAATAGTTTATCACTCAAGTATTGATATGACCCCATTTGAGGCACTCGTATGGGAGGAGATGAGGTCTCCTATTGGGTGTTTGATGGCATTTGAGGTGAGACCAATGGGGTCCGTCTTTGAGGGAATCGTTAGATAAAGTAAAATTCCATCAGGAGAATCTTCTACAGCTCAAAACAGCAGAAAGAATAGCAGACGAACGGTAGAGACTTGGATTTTTATGGAGGGTGAGCAAGTCTTGCTGAAGGTTTCGCCCATGAAGGGGTGATCGGTTGGTAAGCGAGGTAAGGCTTAGCCCAAGTATATTGGTCCATTTGAAGTCATGGAGTGCGTGGGGGAGTGGCTATGAATTGGCATTGCTCCAGGACTCTGGAGTGCAACCCAAGGTATTTCATGCGTCTATTCGAAAAAATACCATTGGGAGGGAATACATTATTTCGTTGGTTCAGTCCTTCTGATGAGAATTTGTCTTATGAGGAGGAGCCTGTTGCTATCTTAGATAGAAAGTCCGCAGTTGAGATCAAAGGAGATTGCTCCATCCAAGGTTCCGTGAAGAATCGGCCATTTGAAGAGTCCACTTGGGAAATGAGGCTGTATGCAAGAAAGATATCCACATCTTTTTACAAATCAGGCACTCTTTCTCTCTCTCTCCCCTTGTTTTTCTCCTATCTGTGATCGTTCGGGGACGAACGAGGTAAATTGGTACCTATTGTAACAACCCTGTTTATCGGATTCGAGCATAGAATTAATTTTGAAAATAACTACTGACCCTGGGTCTCGATCAAGTGGACGTACCTCATGGTCGACGACGAACCGTCGAGGGCCTCCGTTCCAAAACACTTCAACTAAAAATCTGGGTACTGAGAGCTTACTCTCTGACCCCTCCTCCCGCGACGGAACTAACAATGCGCACGACCGTCGTAGATACGACGTACGTCACAACCCCTTACTTAATTTAACTCTCTGACTGTGTGACGGAAACCTACAGGACGGACCGTCATGACAACGAAGGGCCGTCAACAGGTTGCGTAAACCCCAACTGGGTCGGATTTCTGGCTAAGGTTTTTAAAGGGTGTTTTGACTATTCAATGACTAACTTATGAAATTAGATGGGATAAGTTTAATAATTTTAGCTTGGGGGTAAAGGAGATAAACCTTAAATAAATAATGGGTTCTTTTATCATAATGAATTTCTATGATATTAGGTAAAAGAAAAGAATTTGGGAGGAAAAAATAAAACGACACCGAAGAGAGGGAGAACGATGAGAAAGGGAGAACGAAGAGACAGCTGCGGCATTGAGAAGTAACTTTCTTGAATCTCCTTCTTCGGTGAGGTAGGTTTATAGTTTTTATGTTATTCATAGGTAAACTCTTAATAGCGATTGATATTTATTGGGTGGTATTATAAAGTCTTCTAATAATGCTTTGAATTGTGGGTTTGTTTGTTGTAAATTTTGTAATAGTGGTATTCGAATGTTTTATACTGTTGTGAATCTTTACTCTGGAATCCTCTCTGTTTAAGATGACGCCTCGCATAACGAAGACTTGATGAATAAAATTAATGAGATTAGTGGTATCGGTGTCACGTTCCGACCGTAGTATTTCGGGATCGGTGTCACATTCCCGACCCGTAGTATTAGGGTATCCATAGTATCACGTTTCCGATACGGTAGTAAATTGATCGGCTTATCACACGTTTTCGACACGTAGCATTGGGATCGGAGTGTCCCACATTCCGACACGATACGATAAAGAGAAGTACCTGAATCATGTTTAATTATACTCAATTTGAAGAACCTATGTCCCAAAGATTATGGTGTGGAGGGTTGGAGTCCTCATAGGTGGCGTGGTTTTGTTGCCAATGGTTCTTGTACTTGTTGCTTGTCACCTGTTAAGTACTCACTGTGGTTGATTTTATTTATTATTCAGTATATATTGCTTGCTATTCTGAGTTGGCCGATGATACTACTCAGTAACGTGTTCCTCGTACTGACCCTACTTTCTTTCCTTCTTGTTGTTTTGGTGGAGTGCAGCACGGTGCAACCATTGACTATCGACTCGTCCTCAACTCTAGCCGTCTTCAGCCGGCAGATTTCAGGTGATCTATTGTGCCTATCTCGGGCTGGATTCCTCTTCTTCACGTCTTGATGTCTTTGAAGTTCGGACATGCCACTTTCTACTTATTTTAGTTCTTAAATACTCTTGACTAGTAATTTTATGATAGATTTTCTTGATGTGATGACTCCAGATTTTGAGATGATAATTATTATACTTTAGAAGCTTATTTAAATGATTTCGTTAATGATTTTTGATCTTCCGCATTTTATTTACTATTCAAAATTTGACATCCGATAAACTTGGTGTTTAGATTGTTTGTTCGCCTCACCTAGTAAGATAAGTGTGGGTGTCATCCGCGACTCATTTGGGTCGTGACAGGTTTATGAGTTTAAATGAGTTCAGTAGCTATTTTGTAGACCTTATATTTATATTAGAAAATTAAGTAATAACTCGTGAACTTCTAAAAATACTACTCTTTTTTTTAATAAAGAATGATCTGGTTTGACTTGACACGAAGTATAAGAAAATAAAAAAGACTTTTAAATTATTTGATCTTAAATTAAGTTATGTCAAGTTTACAAAATTATCCTTTAATATTGCGGTCTTAAACATGTTAAGTGAAAAATTAAAATAAAAGTATTGCCAAAATAAAAAAAGATCATCTTTTTTAAACTCTAAAATGAAAGCAGATCATTAGTTTTTATACGAATGGACTAATTGACAAATCAACGATAAAAATGAAGATAGAACCCCCAAACTTTTAATATTGACTCCGCTTCTTATTAGAACCTTATATATTACTAATAGC
This sequence comes from Solanum habrochaites, assembly GCA_027704765.1. Lineage (NCBI taxonomy): Eukaryota > Viridiplantae > Streptophyta > Magnoliopsida > Solanales > Solanaceae > Solanum > Solanum habrochaites. The sequence continues at coordinate 28,966 of JAKWJA010000264.1, forward strand.
ATGATTTTTTATGCATTAGTTTATGTATATTGTAATTCCAAATAATGTGTTTAACTTATGAATACAATAATCCTGTGTTTATATTATTTTCACTAGTTTACTCTCTCTAGCAATAGATCTTTAAAAATAATTTTAAAATCGTATGAATTAAATTATTAAATACAAAAATAAAATCGAATCACCTAATAAACACCCCTAAATTATTGAATATTCTTGAAAAGAATAATTAAATTGTGATATATTTTAAATGATTAATATATTTACCTAATAATGTTAAAGAATACCCTCCAAATATTGTGCCAAAAAGAAAGAAACAATAAATTAAAATTCAAGGATATGTTTTTCTTTAACACAATGAGTAGATAAAGACAATACAAGGGGCATACTCTAAAGACAAGTCACTCACTTGGTAATGCGAATAGCTTTTTATTTAATCTTAGTTTCTTTTTATCTTTCACTTTACCTCTATGTGTAAGAAACCTATAAATAAATATCCAATTATTTTCATTTCTTTATACCTTTTTTCACAGACTTTGGTACTAGAAAGATTGGATTTATTCAACATGGTCAAGTGGTGGTCCAATTATAAAATCCACTAATTCTACATAGTCGTCCCAATGTCTACCGAGAGCTTCGAATTACCTAAAAAGTGTACGATTGAATTGCCACCCACATCAAAAGAATAAAAAAAATTTATAAATGATAAAAGATATAATAAACATAGTTCGAACATATAAAAAAGAAATTAATATTTTTTGAGTTGTGGGAGATTAGATTTGATAGTTTTGAAAAAGTGTAAAAAAAAAACAATATTAACGAAATAATATTTGGATTTTTTGTACTGAAATGTTCGAGTTGACCATGACTTCTTTTTTTGAGTACTTTGTCTGTCCTGTTTTTTTAATTTTTCTAAGTCAAAATTTTGTTTAAACATTTTTTCTATCTTCTAACAGAGCATTGAATAAAGTTTATGTCATTTTTTGTCTTCGAAATCTCAATTACAATAATATATTAAAATAATATCATTTAGTGTGTTTGAATTTTGTTAAAATCTTAATACGATATTTATGTTAAATTCTTCAAAATAGCTATATTTTGAGAATCTCATAGATTACCCTTTCGATATTTCAAAAGTTCCCGACCACACAATTAGATAGTCTAAGGCTTATTAAAGAAAGAACAAGTTATTCATAATTAGTTTAATATTATCCTAGCGTCGATATGAAATAAAAATAATGTTAAGATCCCGACAATTTAATTTAAAGATAGATTATTTTCACAATTATATCCTAATCAAATAAAATAATGAATTTTAAAAATTAATTATTTTTTATTCCTATATCAAACGAATTATAAATTTAATAACTAATAATAAAAAGTTCGAATAAATCTAATAGTTGAACAAGTGGTGGTTCACGGGTCCATACATATAAAAATAATATATGTAGGTTAGTTTTTAATTAGTAGTATGTGTGTGTGTGAGAGAGAATTAATAAAAGTTGGATAGTAGGTGGGAGACGTGGAAGTTTCACTGTCCAACCAACTCTTCATGTCTACTTTACCTCCAAAATTATTTTAACCTCTAAATTATAATTAATTTAAATTTAAATCGAAAAATTATATTTTTATACAAATATTAAAATGTTTTTAGTAGTATTCAAGTTAGTTTTCACCTTTGAGATAACTTGAATAACATCAAAGTCATTTATTATCTTCTATCATTGAAAATATAAGGTAGTTTCATTTATACATAAAAATAATTAAATAAACCACATTTTTTCTTTGCCCCGATAATCATGCTATTTGTTGAAAGAAATAATTCAAACTTAAAAACTTTTATATTCGATAAAGGATATGTGGAAACAAATTCAAAATTTTATTTATAGATTTTAAATTTTAGAAATGTAAGTTATTAGGTTAGGAAAAACAGTAAAATTTTCAGTATAAAAAATATAGAATTATAAATTTTATCAAATTTGTAATTAAATTATGCCCAACAAAAATGGTACTCGTCAAAACGTTATTTAATATGAAAAGACAATTTGTTCCGACTCTTCACAATTGTGGTGTAAGAATACATCAATATTTAGGTTAGGGACCTGTATTAAATATTCCTACTATTAGAACATTATTATATTGTTGATAAAAAGGATATATTTTCTATGTTTTGAATAGCAAGTTATTCTATGAAATAAATTTTATTTGACGTTTTATAAACCCTAATCCTCTAGTATATTAAATGTTAATTGATGGAGATATTGAATGGTGATAAAGAATAGCTTAGTCAAAAGAATTAGTCTAACTAATTAATATTTATCGATGATGTAAATTTTTGTTACATAAGTAACTAGGATTTATTGTTATAACACATAACATGTTTTATTATTTTATAGTCTAGATGAATCCATGGTAGCATGGAAGAAGCAGTTCACCCTTAGATTTGAAAAGTGTGACTCATAATTGAGGTCACGTATAGCACTTACTAGAATATGCCTTATATTTAGTCAAAGAAGAACAAATACAATATCAATATATAAAATTAGGGGTGCTATGGTTTGGATAAAAACCAATTCAAATCGAAATACCAAATTAAATCGATTTAATTTGGTTTTTGATTTTAATTTGGTAAGAATCAATAGTATTTGATTTGATTATGTTTTGTTCGAAAAAAATCGAAGAAATAACCGACTCAAATCAATAATTATATACATAAATTTTTATTACTATACATACATAATTTTATATTCATCACAATTTTTTAAAGATTTAATCTAACGTTTCCAATCAAATTTATTTACTAATTTACTTGTGAAAAAAAAATCTCAAAGGTGAGAACCTTTTATTTATTGTTTGCCATGGATATGAGTGTATAACCGAAAATCTTTGTGGGACTGAATGTCATTCTCTTCCTTCTAATGCCAACATAGTGGAATTTTGAAGTTTTATTAGTAAATGTCATGATCGAAATTCGTACTGACATTCCCACCTCTAGGCTTTTTTTCGTTTAATGGATTTTGTCACTTTTAGCACGTTTTGAATGAGTTGTTTTCTTTTTAATTATGTATGGTCAATAATCGAACCAGGAAACCAACCAAATCGAAAATAAGCAAACTTATAAATGTGCATATATTTTGTTTGGTTCGATTTTGATAATTTTAAAATCGCTAAATTGATTTGATTTTAATTTTGGACCACATAACCCGACTCACACCAAACCCGTGAATCACCCTATACAAAATCACAGTATGATTGTAGCTTATCATTTAACTTCAAATACATGAAATATGAAAAGATAATCGGAACTTAATAAACTAAACACATACATACATTATCCAGTTAGAACACAGAAACATGTGTTGGGTTTTATTTTGCCCTAAATTTTCTTACCATAAATAGGTGTGTCCTTGTATGAAAAGGTTTTGGTTGAATAATACTTTTCTTGTAGGAAAGGTTTAGGACTCTATAAAAAGAGCATGTTCCTTCTACTAAAGCATTCACAATGTAGTCTAAAGCTTTGAGAGTTTTGGTTAGAGGCGAAATTGTGGTCACAGGTTGATACTTATCAACTTTGTGAACCTCCCATCTATTCTATGAATTGGTTTTAGGTTTTTTCCCTCTGAATTTTGTACTCTCATATTTAATAGGCGGATTCTCAATCTCCTTTGTGGACGTAGGTCGATTGACCGACACGTTAAATTTTTGTGTCTTTTGGTATCTTTCTCGTTTCTTCTTACTCGTGGTCCTTTCGTAGGTTTACTTTGCTATCTTCCTCCGCATTTCCACCTGCTTATTTTCGACCTTAACAAGTGTAATCATAGCCAGATTCAATGTGGAGTCACCGGTTTGTATTCGATAATCGATGATTGAACGCAGTTAGAAGGAGGTGTTCATCTTGACGGGGTTAGTTCTAGCATGTAACCTTTTGACAGTAATGTAAGATTTTGTGAGAAATTGGTTTCAGAGAGATTCTTTGTGTTGAGACTAAATTTTGGCAAGGGAATTATGAGAGGAGAAGCAAGTTGTGAAGGGATTAAGTCCAAAGTTGGACAAAGTTTATTTTGTCAGAAATTCAGAGCCGGAGAGATTTGTTGGGTTTTATTTGCCCTAAATTTTCTTACCATAATAGTTTTTCATTAGAAAATGTTTTGGATTGACTAATCCTTTTCTTGTAGGCAAGGTTTAGGGACTCTATAAATAGAGGCATTTCCTTCTAACTTAATCACATCACAATAGTCTTGAAAGGCTTTGAGAGTTTTGTAGAGGGAGGAATTTGTGGGTCACAGTTTGAATACGTTATCACTTTTGTGAACCTCCCATCTATTCCTGAGTGAATTGGTTGAGGGGTTGTTTTCCCTCTGAATTTTTTGTACTCTCATATTTATAGTGGATTGCTCATCTCCTTTGTGGACGTATGTCGATTGAACCGAACACGTTAATTTTTTGTGTCCTTTTGATATATTTCTCGTTGTCTTCTTACTCGTGGTCTTTCGAGGTTTACTTTGCTAGCTTCCGCATTTACACCTGCTTATTTTCGGTCCTAACAACATGGCTTCTATTCATCATCACCTGACTTTAAAATTACAACATGTCCAACATCATTACAATAAATAAACCCGATTCGTTCATGAAACCAACACACATAAAATAATCAACATGTAACGTGCGTGAAATTCGAGTCAATCAATGTAGAGCCTATTCCAATAGAGATCCATATTGGTTGGTTCGATTCGATTTTAAAGTTAATTGATTTGACTTATTGGTTATCAGTTTATAGAGATGCTAAACCGTTATAGAATTAATAAAATATTGACTTATTGGGTATTGATCGTTATCAATTGTTGTTTTAACCATTAAAATTTGACATAAAAATCATTGAAATCACTTAGAAACAAGGTGACAAACCAAATGAACCATGCACATGAGTTCAATTACATCTTGCCCAAAAGCAATCAATTTTACATTGCAGAATAACAAGTGTTTGAGACAATAAAAAATAAAAGTAGGAAGGCCACCTCTATCAATGGCTTTATATACAAAATGGGGTATATATAATAATTAATCGATATACTTTAATTATTTATTAAAACCCGTAAGAAAAATCTTAACTTATCACGATTCGTAACCCGTACAACCAAATTGTTATCAAATTGCTAAGCAATACCAATCATATATTTATATAAAAGAGAACTCTAGCTCGCCTATGTGGCGCCACCACAAGCAAGATTTTCCTTTTAAATTTGTTTATTTTTAAAACTAGTCTTCCTCTTTCATGAAAAGATGTGACTTTTATAAAAGTTGCGACTTTAACGAAGAGTTGTGACTTTTATGAAAAGTTGTGACTTTAATGAAAAGTTGCAACTTCTTTCAAAAGTTGTGACTTTTATGAAAATGTGCTAATTTAATGAAAAGTTGTGGTTTTAATGAAGAGTTGCGACTTTATGAAAAGTTGTGATTTTTTATCAAAGGTTGTGAACTTTCGGATGGGTTGCAACTTTTCCAAATAATTGTAATCTTTCTTATACGGCACAATAAACATTTCTTCGCACTACCCTTTGTTGTCTATAAATAGAGGGGTTTCCTCTCATTTTAAAACAATAAAAATTTTGATCTACTTCTTCTAATTCAACCAAATTAAATATTCGTGTGTTTTGCTCCTATTAAATTAAATCATAAGTTGGTAAGAATAATTCACTATCCCAACGGCCGCGACTGGCACCCACCCTTATCCTACTAGTGAGCGAACCAACCCTCCAATTCCCACGTTTCACCAACCATAAATACACAATTAATGGCGGAAGACTTACAACTCATTCATTCATGAAAAATCGATTAAATCACTTATAAAACTCAATACTATTTATTCCCAAAACCTGGAGTCATCACCACAAAACATCTATCGCTCAAAGTACTAATCTAGAGTATCTAAGCAACTAAAATACGTAAAAAGCTAGTCCATGCCGAATCTCAAGGCATCAAGACATGACGAGGAAGATCCAGTCCAACTAGAAGCAATAACTCACCCTGAAATCTGGCTTGATGAAGACTGGCTAGAGTGCGGCTGAGTGAAGGTCAATGGCACGTTTGTTGCACTCCCACAAATGACAAAGAGAAACAATTACAAGTAGGGGTCAGTACAAAACACGATTACTGAGTAGGTATCCATCGGCCAACTCAATAGAAAACATTATATTCAAATATATCATAATCACTACAATACTCAACATGTAGCACAACAAGTTCTATAATCATTAATAAGCCCGCCAAATTCACCCATAAGGACCAGCCTCAAGTCATATAACCCATTTGGGAATTTAGGTCTTAGATGGAGCATATTAACGTCTTTCGAGATTCCTTATGGTTTAGTTCTCTCGTTCGGTAATTGACACTCCGCTCCATAACTACGTTTCGGTTTCGTGACACCCGATCTCCTATTCTACGTGTCGTTTCCGTACACCCGATCCCCTGATTCCTACGGTCGGCTTCGTGGCAACCCGATCCCCTAATTCTAACGTGTCGGTTCGTGACACCTTTCCACTACTCTCATCACTTTAGTTCACAAGCTTCTTTTATACCGAAGGGCATCACAATCTTATTAACCAAGACAATTATGGTTTTCAAGATTTGGATTCAATATTTTCATCATCTTATTTTATCACATTATGTAATCACATTCATTACAATATACAATAAGCATATAGAAGGGTTTACAATACTACTGCCCAATACATTCATTTCGCTATTAAGAGTTTACTACGAATACATAAAACCATAACCTACCGCCACCCGAAGAATCGAATTCAATCAACTACTTTTCCAATGCTTTCCTTTCCTTATTGTGCCTCCGACCCTTCCAATCTATCAAATAATATATAATAGATCTATAGATATAGATATATATTATATATATATAATTATAATATATATATCTATATATATATATATTATAAGGTGTAAGTTCACAAGGTCATAAAAATTCTGATTAATTTGGTGTCCCAGCCTATAACCATCACTTCACGCTAATTCTATAATCAGCAATCTCCTAAGTTAAGCCTAATAGTAAAGTCTTATTCTCCAATTACCACAATTTAATGAATTTAAAAACAGTATACAACAATATTTAATTACCTATCTCAATATATTCACACGTAATCTATAATCTTAGATCAAAACATTAATACCAGAAGCTTGAAGCACTGTAATGAAACCAGCGCAGGGCAACACCAAACGGTGCAGTGTGCACTCATACGTGCACTTTTCAACCAAAACTCCTCAACATGCATGTTGCCACCATTTGTATATAATAATATTAATAATAACAATATGACCTTACCTTAATTCTCCTTCAGTTATCAATATTAGTGCATTAAGAAGTCTTAAAACAATGCCAAGAACACAACTCACGTGAATAAATAAATAACGTTTTAATTCATTTTAATGCATTAACACTAATAAAAACTACCAATTGGTATTGTATAATCACTGTAACCATCCATTTTTTTTTTTAGGTAGCAAATTCCCGAAACAAACATATCATATTCCTTAACTTTCAAATTCTTTGCCAATACTATATCGTAAAATTATCTTCTACAATTTATTAACATAGAAACTAAGATGATTATCCACCGCTGCCCATAAATGTAACTAACTTCATTTTTATTATTAGTTTAACATTTAATAATAAACTTTAGTTCCTCAATTCATGATTTCCAAACAAATATATAATAACAATAATTCTCACCATATAATAAAGAAATTAATGGCAACACGACTATAGAGTATTTCATAACATAAATTTGGAATTGGCTTGGATTACCTGTGATCTTGTTAACCATCTGGCCGGCGGCGGCTACGAACGAGAAGAAGATGGCATGCTTGCCTCTCTTTATATTAAATAATATAAACAAACCCTTTATTCTTTTTAACTAATTAATTACTTTTCATTATTAAGTATATAAATTGGGTATACGATTATATTGGGATACATTATGGTTCTAAATATTAATCCCTACTAATTTTAATGTATTTCTTTAACCACCACTAAATAAATTATTAAAATTACCCCACTAATTTCATAATTATAATTATGAATAGTCCAAAACATCCATTTTTAAATAATCTATCGGAAGATATTTTATAAAACCACAAGGCTTTAACTCTCAAAAAACGACAAAAGGTTCGTTACAAATAACATTTTTTTCCATCCTGAGAGGATGTATTCTCTAAACTCCTCGTATTGAGGGAATCGTTTTTCTAATGGGGTAATTGTGGCATTCACTGGACTCAATTTTTTTTCCCTTATATTTCAATTTTATTTTTATATATCCTGATACTTTTGGTTACCACCCTCATTACTTTATCCATTATGATATTAATTATTGTTTTTGATACATGTTTTAAAACAAAAATCTGTTGTTTATGTTTTCTGGCAAATTATTGTCTCCGTTTTAATTGAATATGTACATATAGTACAATGTTCACTGTACATAAACAATTATTGTAACTCATTGCCATTAAGTTCATTTTTAATAGTCTATATAAATTTTTATTCAATTTAAAGTACTATATATAAGCTTACATATTATCTATTTTTTTATATATATAGTGAAATTTGTCTCCTTATCATTTGAAGACTTCATTATGCAAGTTCAACAGTTATAAATTCCTTTCATGTTCAACCAACGCAAATTCTTTTAATATGTAGCAAATTTTTGAATTTTATTCTATAGAACGTATACACAAACAGAACTGTATAATCTATGCAACTTAAATGTTGTTCTATTTATTACGTTAATGCCTTTTGTAATATATTCTGGGATGGTTTTAGAGATAAGTGTGAACTTAGATCTATGCTGGTATAGGGGGTTCGCGTACATGTGAAACCTATTTCTTCCCCCAGCCCCTGATTTATCAAATTTTTTTTCGTTATTACTGACAATAATCAAATATCATGTTGGAATATTGCTAATATTTTATTAGACCCTACTTTTCCATTATTTTTAATATATGGATATTTATAAAAAATATTTGCAAGTTCAAAGCAATTATTATTTGTGATTGCGGGAAGTGCAGAAAAATTACCTAATTATTGATAAATCAATAACTTTTCTTTTCAATTTGGGTTATCAGTTTTACTTCAATTTTGATTAGTCTTATGAGGTACACGAGTCAACTAATAGACATTATGTACCAAGTATGACACCTTAGTCAACATATAATATGTACTAGACGTGGTACATGAGTTAACCGATAATCTATACCAAATGTGGTGCACGAGTCAACCGATAATCACAACATCACACAATCACAACATCACACAATCACAACCGCACTAGTAAGATCACAAGTAATCAAGACAAGTTTATTTCATGAGATTTGACAACAAGATATCATTTCACATTCGTCCCTTTTTACTCCTTAGTAATATATTATACAAGCAATACTAATGAAACAGTTAACATGCACATATAAGGTGAATTGAAAAATAGCTAAATAACTCTACTATCATCTATCTTTAATTAAATTTAAACCTTCTTTACGTTGTAAAACTTAGCTCGTTTTTAACCTATAAATAATAAACAACACAAAATCAATAGAAAAATGGCCTAATATATCCAGATTATCCTAATCTCAAACCCCATGCCATCTCATGAGGTCTCTTTCTGCATTTATAAAATATAAACTGTTTAAATAGAGACCTCATAAGGTCTCTATCATGATAAATTTCTTTCTTCTGAAAATTTATGCAAAAAAGAGATCTTATGAGTCTCTTTTTCCTGGAACAAACGGCAGTTACTTATTATTCCGTTCTCGACTTCTCATCAACCCTGTCCATTTAATCATAACCACCCAAATCAAGCTCAAAAAAATTCCAACAAATCAATTGACCCAACACATTTACTAAATATTCTCTTATAACTCAATTGCAACTCACCTTCAAACATAATTATATATTAAGAAACAAAAATCAAGATATCCATAAGTTATATCTACCATTGCAATGATGGTCATTATTCTACAAAATAAACCAATTCTCCATCAAAAAATTATAAAGGTACAAAATTAATTCATAATTTAACTTATATATTATCTATCCCAAGTCTAACTTCCCACTAATAGGTATTGGTTTGCCACATATCATCATTTTCTTCATCATACTAGACTCTATGTGTCATATGTTCTTTTGTTGAACCATACACTTGATATTGAGTACGTTTAGATTGATGGAGTCGAGGAGGGAAAGTGACACACCGAACAGGGGGAATCCCTCCTGAAGCAAGTAATGCATCGAATTGAGCCTTAAGTCCCGCAAACTGTAAAGACCTTATAGAAATTATCAGGTATCTCTGGATTTGAATCAACTAAATCATGAATAAGGTCAAACACAGAGTCCGTTGAACCTAGAGGAACATTCCTGTCTGATTTGATACTTAATAATCTAACTGCAATAGACAACTGCGAGTGTGAACTCCCCTCATATAAAGGCCGACTAGCAGCTTCTAATTGTGCAAGAAAAATTTGTACATTAGCATTAGGATCTCTGTCTTCACCTTGCTTAGCAAAATCAAAATCAGACTGGCACACCAAAAGCATCTTGAATTATTCATCATTCTATAATTTTTGTGTATTAGAATTCACAGTGGCTACTACTTTAACCGGAATCATAATTTGAAATACTCAAAGTTATTATCATTTCTCATAACTAGTCCACATACTGTATTCTTTTTTAAACCCTTTCGATAGATATGAAGCTCAACAAATCCTTTGTTTTTCCTAATTCAAACATTGGACACGTTTTATTACCAAGACATATAATCATACCACTACGTTGAAAAAAGATCTAATGTCTTTGATACTCCACAAACAGTGGACACTTTTACAAAAATTCAGGTCTTAGCCCATTCGTCAAAATTAGTCATATTATACATCCAACTACGACGATCCCTCTACATAAAATCATAAAATTAAATTTGTCAGCATATGATTATGTATAATTTACTGAAAAAAACAAAGTGTAGGCAATACTAGTAGGGATGGTTAACGAGGCCCTTGTGCAAATGAATTTAACTATTGACCTACTTAACAAATCTACGTCTAATTAGTTAGTTTTTAACTTTTTCTCTGTATTAATAGTAATAAGGTGTCACTTATGCCAACTTAACAAATTTCTCAGTCTAATTAGTCTGTTTTTAACTTAATTCTAAACACTATAGTCACAAATTTAACAATAATTAAACAACGAACAATTTCTAAGTCAATTAGTCGAGTTTTAACTTAATTCTAGCACTATAGTTACAAATTAACTTTAACAAATTTCTAAACAGTCTATTAGTTTAGTGTAACTTAATCTAACACTAATAGTAAAAAATTTAACTTATTACCTATTTACAAATGTTTCGAAGTCTAATTAGTTTATTTAACTTAATTCTAAATACTATAGTCCCAAGTTTAATTTATTGACCAAACTTAACAAATTTCTAATCCTCCTTATTTTAGTTTTTTACTTAATTCTAACCTATAGTCACAAATTTATACTTATTAAACCAACTAAAACACAATTTCTAAGCCTATTAGTCTGGTTTTAACATTAATTCTAACACTAATAATTAACAAAGTTAACTTATTGACCAACTTAACAAATTTCTAAATCTAATTAGTTTAGCTTTAAAAAACTTAATTCTAGCACAATATAGTCACAAATTTAAACTTATTAACCTTAAAAACTTTCTAAGTTTAGTTTTATGTTAATTCTAATACTATAGTAACAAGTTTAACTTTTGACCACTTACAACTTTTCTAAGTCAATTAGTTTGTTTTAACTCTTCTAACACTAGTCCAAATTTCACACTATTAAACCAACTTACTAAATTTCTATTTCCTTTCTCTTCTATCTGTCTAATTAGTCTAGTTTAAACTTAATTCTAACACTCTAGTTACAGATTTAACTTATTGACCACTTAAAACTTTCTAGGTCTACTAGTTTATTTTTAGCCTTATTGTCTTATACAAAATAGAGATCAAGTTTAACTTCACAAAACAACTTAACAAATTTCTTAGTGTAATTAGTTTATTTACTTTAACCCTAACAACGATAGTACACAAATTTTCATCAATAGGATCAACTAGTGTTGGTACTTAGCTAACAAATGTATATTAAATCTAATTTAAAGCTAATCCCTGACACTAGATGGACACAAACTGATTTTTCACAAGAAAATCATTTTGTCATCAAGAGTATCGAACTTAGTGGTCGTACTTATACTTACAAATAATTATTTCTAAAATTCAAAGATAGTGTCAACACTATATGACACATATTGATTTTTTCAAAGAAAAGCAATTTTAATCATCAATAGGATCAACTAGTGTTGGTACTTATGCTTAACAAATAATAATTTTTCTTCTAAATTTAAAGGTAGTGTCCAACACTAATGGACACAAATTGTTTTTCAAAGAAATCAATTTTGTCACAATAGGATCAACTGTGTTAGTACTTAACTTAGAAAAAGCTAAGTGTCACAATTTTAAAGAAAGTAGTGTTTAGTACTTAAGCTTAGAAAAAGCTAAGTTCAACACATATTAAAGCTAAGTATCATATTAGATGGGTACACACATATTATGAAATTACCCAATATATAATAAGCTTGAAGAAAAGAGAAAAGAACCCTTGGATGACTTTCCTTTGCCAACAAACCGTCAAAACCAGTAACCAATTTCATGGTCAGTACCACGTCCATGGATCTTAGGAAGGGAAGCTCAAATGATCTCTTAATGGGATGGGGCATGCTCCCCAATGCTCTATGATTTATTAATAGAGTCATACTCGTTTCGGTAACCTGGTAAAGCTAGCCTTTCGCTTCCTCCTCAACCACTAGCCATCTCTCCGAAAGACTTTTTATTTTATTCCTCCGAATAGAACATGGCTATAGGGGTGGATACCCCCACTATCTTCTCTCTTCATCTTTGGATTCCTATCTAATGATCCCGGACGTAATCCTGGACGTGAAGAATAAAATAAAAAAGGTTTTTCCTTGCTTGATTTTCTCCCAAAGAATCGATCTTTCTTTTCATTGTTGAATCTCTCTTTGATTAATCAATGTGTGATATTCCGAATCCTCATTACTAACGAAATCCAAATGATCTCTGGATCGATTGAGCATAGAGGTCTCCATACTCTCATTTCTTCTTATGAAAAAAGGTTCCCCTTGCCCAACAATTTCGGGTAGAGGAAAATGGGAACCCTGCGATGGGGCTTCAGGTAGGGCATAGGGAACCTGCGGTTTCGCCCCCTGTCTCCCGCTCAAAGGTAACGGGAAGGACCGCAAGATGGTTACTGCTTCTGTCTGAATTCGATATCACGTATGTAACCAAAAAGGAAGGGCGATAGCAGAACACCTTGCACCCTATCAAGGAGGAACATGAGTTTAAGGATTGCCCAATTGTACTTCAACTTTATTAAATTTAGAATTACTATACCTTATCTCCTACTTTGATTAAAGAAGAAGTACAATCTTGTATCAACTTTTTTTAAATGTTGAGCTTCCTTAGTGGCCTAACAAGAAAAGAGGAAAAAAAGTTAACACTAGAATCCGAATTTGAACTCCACGGTGGAAAATTAGGTATTGACTCATGTAAACTAACTTAGTTTCAAGAAATCAATATCCAATAAACTTTATGTTTATTGGCAGTGGAATCAAAATCGAAGAGGTAATTACTAATTATATTGATTGGAAATTTTTTCAATATCTATTTGACATAAATTCTTTTAAAAGTTTCAAAGATAATCATATCGGGAATGATCAAATTACTAATATAACAGGGTAACATTCAATCTACTAACTACTTTTTAATTATTTTAAGCACTTAGAATTACGAAAATCAACTAATTTGTTCAAAAAGTTCACCTGGAGTCAAAGGAATGGGAATCCACCCACTGATGCTGCTGCACGACCCAGCGGAGATGGAGGCGATGCCACCTCCAGCTGCTGAGGCCCGACTGCAGATGGCGAGCGGAGATGGAGGCGGCCGACTTTCTCGTTAGGAGAAGATGAAGGCGGAGATGGAGGCTTAGGTCCGACTTCGCATCTGGAGATGGAGAAAATGAAGGCGGAGAGAGGACGATGAAGGCGGAGAGAGGACGACTTCACGTTTGGTTAAAGAAGAGAGGACGATGAGAGAGACAGAGGAGTAAGAGAGAGATAAATTTGACTAGGATTTTCATATTTTTGTTAAAGAGACCTCACGAGGTCTCTCCTATTTTATTTCTTTAATTAAATTAAATTATTATTTTTAATTTAACAAGTACAGACCTCGTGAGGCCTCTAATTTTATGGGAATCAGATTTAAAAATTAAAAAATTGAAATAAGTCATTTATAGGAAAAATAAATTTATGAAATTAACCTCACGAGGTCTCTCCTACTTTAAAAATAAATTAAAAAATTATTAATACAAATATCGACCTCATGATGTCTCTTATTATAGACCGATTTTTGAGGTCTCCTTTTCTAGGTCTCTTTTTGCCCCCTTTTTTTAGTAGTCTAAAATGCCTAAAAGCACAAACTGAAAATGAAAGCCTCAAAAACTGAATCAACCATCATATAAGATATAAAAATGACCTTTCAAAGCTAATCGGTGCTGATGAAATTCTCATCAGAGCACGTTTATAAAAAATGTCATGCACAGATAAATTTTGACCAAAAGTTAAAAGTTAAAATGTCTAACGGTACAAACTGAATATTAAAATCTCAAAATCCAAATCAATCAACTTATAAGACGAAAAATGATCTTCCAGAGCTAACTACGCTGGCGAAATTCAGATTTGAGCATGTTTTCCCAAAAAAATACCTAATTCAAATTTTAGCCAAAAGTTAAAAGTTAAACGCTTAACGACACAGACTAGAAATAAAAGTCTCAAAACCCGAACCAACCATCATATGAGATCAAAACTGAAACTATATTCCTAACCGCGATGGCAAAATTTCAATTCGAGCATGATTACAAAAAGTATTGACTTAAGTATAATTTTGGTCAAAATTTAAAGTTAAAATGCCTAACGGCATAAACTGAAAATGGAAGTCTCAAAACTCGAATCCTTTATCTTATTACATTAAAAATGATCTTCCGCATCTAATTGTACTGACGAAATTCTAATCTGAGCAAATTTATCAAATATATTGATCAAAGTTAAATTTTGGCCACAATTTATAAGTTAAAACTCCTAACGGAACACACTAAAAAAATTTCAAAATCCGAACCAAACATCCTACTAGATAAAAAATGACATTTGGAGTTAATTATGTTGACAAAATTCTCATCTGAGCATGTTCACAAAAATTGACCAAAGTGAAATTTTGTCCAAAAAATAAGATTATAAACATCTCATGGCACAAACAAAAAACGAAAGTTTCAAAACTTTAACCAGCCTTTCCGTTAGATAAAAAATTACCTTTCGAAGCTAATGAAACTGACAGAGTACTAATCTGAGCACATTTACCAAAATTATTGAACAAAGTCAAGTTTTCGTTAAAATTCAAAAGTTAAAACGCCAAATGACACAAACTTAATATGAAGGTCTCAACCCTAGACGCTGATTTATCGAAAAATTTAACTTCGATTGATAAATTTACCAACTATTCAAATATAAGTTAGTAATTAATAATCTACCAATATATTTTATCAGAGTTGGTAATAGTTATTATTCAACTAAACATTCATATGTAATATTACAACTAATAATTAATATGTGGGTAATTTTACGCACGACTTAATATCCGATTCGATCTTACCAACTATTTGGATGATGTTATTAAATTTTGCTAACTACAATCTTTATTTGTCGGCTAAATTTCTAACTATGGGATATTGGTTGGCAACCTAACACATTTTATTTTGTTGGTATATTTAGGCAACACAAGCTTGTTTTCGTTGGTAAATGTTTGGTTATATTAATTGGTGAATAATGTTAAATAAATTAATATATTTGTTTGTCATATTTACCAATCCCGATATCTACTTCATTGGTAATTATTACCACACAAGGTGCGCGTTTAGTACTATTTCAGTTGGTAAATCCTTTCATAGAATGTTTGCTAATTTGGCGTCATTTTTTCTCCCGCTGTACTACCCACAAAACACTTTAAAGATTTTGGTTGGTAATATGTTAGAATTTCGTTGTTAAATTTTAAAATATAATTCGAAATATGTTGGTAATTTGTTAGTAGAATACTAACCAACTTAAGTTGTTGACAAAATTTGTTGACAATTTGTGTTTTTTATAGTTCATATTCTACTCAATTTTGTGATTTAGAACAAATATACTTCCCATTAAATTATGATGCATGTATACATTAATCATCTAACAAATAAGGAAAAGGTAGAAGTACCTCCCTAGACTATGGTCTAAATTTAGAGACACACATTAACTAAACTAAGGTCATGTTATCCCTTTTAACTCATTTTTCAATGTAATTTTGTACACCTTTTGACGTACGTGACATCCAGATATATTTCACGCGCCTCAATTGCGTGGAGTCACGGGGTCTTCCATATAAGCCAACAGGTATACAATATTATATATAAAATGAGTTCAGGAGAGTAATAAAATCTTAGTTTAGTTAAGACGTGTCTCTGAAATTTCGGTCATAGTGTAAAGGATATTTGTGCCTTCTCCCAATACATAATGCATATTTATCCTTTTCGTTAATAGTTTATATTCACTTAATTAAAAAATCTCAAACTAGTTCGAAAAATGTCAAGTGACTTTTAAAAATTACTTAAACCACTTTTTAAGAGAAACTACCTAATTTCACAAGCATTTCTATCATATTTACTAATTTTCTCTATAGTTTGAAATACTTATATTTATATCACTAATTAATAAGGGCATACCCAATTTCTAGTTAGATACGTCTAGGTACATGTGTTTACACTATAGATACATGTTGTTTACTACCATATATAATGAAATAAGAAAAAAAAATCAAGTGAGAGCAGGAGGGATATGCGCGAAATTTTTTTATGTATCACAGATACATGTATATCACACTAGATACATGTAACTGGTGTGCCTCGCGTGTATTTGAGATACCATATACATTAGGAGAGTGGCGAGTAAGATGAACAGGAGACTAGGGAGATGAGCGAGATTTGTCTATGTATCACAAATACATGCGAATACATTTTGTTCCAGTGTATTTAGAGCAAATTACACCTAATTTTGAACCCCAAGTATCACGAGATACATGCATTTGCATGCACCATAATTTGATCAGATTTATAATACTCTAAATTAGCGTGTATCTAAATAAGACTCCTAAACTAATGAAATTTATGTAAATTACCTTGTTTTAAACCTCCAAACCCGATCCGAATAAAAATGTAACCCTTCTTTATATTTTCATAAAATAAATTTGGGTCAAATCCGAGTAAAATGATATTAGATTTTTTTGGTTGGGTCGGATCTAGAGGAATTTTGTAACCAAGTGAATTTTTATAATTAAAAATCACTCTTAGATTTTTTCTCAAAAATTAGTTTATTGATAGAAGGGTAAATAAACATATTTTGTTGAAATAAGACATAAGTACCCCCTTAGACTATAATCGAAATTCCAGAGACACACCTTAATTAAACTAAGGTTCCATTAGAACGTATTTTTTTTTGTAATTTTGTACACCTTTTTTCATAATGGCCCCACTCCTGTGGCCAGACAATTTCAATTGAGGAGCGTTGAGAGCATATTGAAAGTCACGTAAGTAAGAGGTGCCAAAAAATCTTCAAAAAAAGGGTTTAGTGGGTAATGAGACCTGTGTCTTTGAAAATTTCGCTTTTTACCAATTTGGGGTACTTATGTACATTTTTTCTATTTTGTTAGATTGAGGAAAAGTATCTATATATCATTATTTTATGAGGTTATACCTATTGGTACTCAACATATTCCATTTTTCTCTCAAAAAGTCACTCAACTTTCCCCCATTTTAACTCAAAAGTCACTAACTATGCCATCTCTCAGAAAGTCACTCATTTGAATTGAACTCAAAAGTCACTCAACTATTAACTTTCCCTCGGAACGTAATCAATTGATTAATTCTTTTTTTAATTAAAATTTGTTGATATAACAAACCAATTTTTTTAAAAAATAAAAAATATCACTTAAACCACTTAATGATCCACCCATCTAATCCAGTACATTAAAAAATATATTATGACCCATTTTATTTTACCCTTAATCCTAAATTATTCCCTAAAATGGATGTAAATTCCAAGAGATTTACATCTCAATGTTGCCATACATGTACTTATTGGATGTACAGTCCTCATAGGAAGGTCATACATCCTGTTGTGAAGAAAGATGTGGTCATAGCCTCGGGATATATTTCAGTCATGACAAAGAGTAGAACGACTAATTCAGCATATGCTCTCACCATCATATACTGATATAGTAATGGTATTGATGCAACATGAAATAATGTTCATTCATATAAACATACTTCACAAGATAGTAAAGACTCTCTAGATAAAATGATCTACGTTGTCAATTTAGGATTAAGGGCAAAATAAGATGGGTCATACTATATTTTTGGGATAATGCACAAGTACCCCCTCAACCTATGTCTGAAATCTCTGAGACACACTTATATTATATTAAGGTCCTATTAGCCTCCTGAACTTATTTTATAAAAGAATTTCTACTCCTTTTCGGCCAAACTGACCTACTTGTGGCCCAACAGTGGTTGAACTTTTTTTTTTCGCTAATGCCACTTTAAGCCGAAAAGGGTAGAAAAATACTTATAAATAATGTTCAGGGATGGTAATAGCCTCACCTTTAATTATAGTATAAGGTGGTCTCTGGGATTTGAGCATAGGTGGAGAGGTTACTGTGCATTTTCTCTATTTTTTTAATGCGATCGGATTAGACTATATGGTTTAACATATTTTATTATTTCAAAAAATTTGATTGTTATATAAAACACTTATGTCAGTAAAATTTTAATTAAAAAAAATAGTAAATAAAATTGAATAGACTTTCTGAGGGAAGAGTTAAAAAAAAAAAAAAAAAAAAAAAAAAAAAAAGTAGGAAACAAAAATAAAACAAGAACAAAAAAAAAACAAGAAAAAAAAAGAAAAAAAACAAGACCACCGACGCCAACGCGCAGAGGCAAGCAAGTGCTTGCAAGGAACCAAACTTCGCCGTGATGACCATCGGGTTAGGGGTGGGGGATTGGCTAGAGGCTGAAAAAGGTGAAAAAAAAAAAAAAAAAAAAAAAAAAAAAAAAAAAAAAAAAAAGTAAAAAAAAAAAAAAATTGAATAAAAAAAAAACAAAAAAAAAAAAATGGACAAAAAAAAAAAAATAAAAAAATTAAAAAAAACAAAAGCATTAGCGTGTAAAAAATAAATCAAAAATTAAAAAAAAAAAAACAAAAACAAAATTAAAATAAAAAAAAAAAATAAAAAAAAAAAAAAACAAAAAAATTTAAAAAAAAAAATAAGGTGAATAAGTTTGAGTGTCTTACCTCAGGCATACTGGACAGCAAGAACTCACCGAGCGCAGAGAAAAAAAAACAAAATAGCACAAAAAAAAAAAAAAATATCTCCTTTAAAAAAAAAAAGCCACCAAAAGCCAAAAAATAAAAAAAAACAAAAACAACAAAAAAAAAAAAAAAACAAAAATACAAAAAACCACTCCCCCAATTAAAACCAACAAAAACAAAAAAAAAAATGAAAACAAAAAAAAATAAAAAAAACAATTACAAACAACAAGCAAATCGACGAGCAGGAGCCCCGTGAGAGACAGGGCAAGAGGAAAAAAAAACAAAAAAAAAAAAAATAAAAAAAAAAAAAAAAAACCAAAACAAAGGCGAAAGACAAAAAAAAAAAAAAAAAAAGAAAAAAAAGAAAGATTGAGGTTAGGGCGGTTGGGGGGGAGGAGAAGGTATGAAATAAAAAAAGAAATAGCAAAAGAAGTCACGGTGTGGGGAAAAAAAAAAAAGATGTAAAAGAAAAAAAGGAAGAGGGGAAAAAGAAAAAAAAGGAAGGAAAAACAAAAAAAAAAAAAAAAAAAATAAAACGAACAAGAAAAAAAAAAAAAGAAAAAAAAAGGAAAAAAAAACAAAAAACAGGACAGAGAACAAAGCAAAAGAGAAACAAACAAAAAAAAAAAAAAAAAAAATTAAAAAACAAAAAAAAACAACAAAAAACAAAGAAAAAAACAAAAAAAAAAAAAAAAAACAAAAAAAAATAAAAAAGGAAAGAAAAAGGAAAAAAAAAACATAAAAAAAAAAAAAAAAACAAGCGAAAAAGAAAAAAAATAAAAACAAATAAAAAAAATAAAAAAAAAGAAAAAAAAAGAGGGAGCGGTAAAAAAAAAAAAGGTGGAAAATAAAACAAAAAAAAAAGACAGGGAAAAAAAAAAAGAAAAAAAAGGGAACAAAATAAAAAAAAAAAAAAAAGAAAAAAAAAAGGAAAGAAAAAAAAAAAAACGCCGAAAAAAAAAATCAAATGGAGAAAAAAAAAAAAAAAAACAAAAAAAAGAAAAAAAAAAAAAAAGAGAGAAAAATAAAAAAAAAAAAAAAAAAATAAAGTCCAAATCAAGCCAAAAAAAAAAAAAAAAAAAAAGGGAACAAAAAAAAAAAAAAAAAAAAAAAAAAGGTGAAAAAAAAAAAAAAAAAAAAAAAAAAAAAAAAAAGACACAAAAAAAAAAAAAAAAAATAAAAAAAAGCAAAAAAAAAAAAAAAAATAAAAAAAAAAAAAAAAAAAAATAAAAAAAATTAAAAAAAAAAAAAAAAATCAAAAAAAAAAAAAAAAAAAAAAAAAATAGGGGTGTGTTGAGTGACGTTTGGAATAAAATTCAAAGTTGAGGACTTTCTAAGAGAGAAGGCATAATTAAGTGACTTTTGAGTTAAAATTGAAAGTTGACTGACTTTCTTAAAAAAAAGTATAGTTGAATAACCATATGAAGTATTATAAAAATGAAAAATACATATACTTTTTCTAAAAATGAAAAATACATATGTTCTAAATCATAAATTCTAAAGATATATTTGATCCTTTTCACTTTACCTAATAAGAATCTTTCCTTATTATTCTTTGGGTAAATAAAGAGACAAGGGAAGCACGTGAAACCGTATTTAGCCAAGCTTAGTATTTTTTCTATTAAAGTAAAGTAACTAGTATCAATATCAACTTTGTCTTGATATCAACTTTGTCTTGACGCAGGTTTAATATGTCAGTTTGTGCTTGTAATTATATATATGACTATACAATAGCTTCTGAAAAATTAAATGGAAAATAATTGGATTATAGACTTACGCAAGCATAGTGTTAATCTATATATATATATATATATAATATAAAAGGTCGATCTTTTATTCTAAACTATAAATATGCGATTGGATTTGTTAAGAATGAGTGAATAACTATACGACAAGTGGTGAGTTTTCAAGTTAAGCATTTAACTTGGAACATTTTTTTTCTAGAAAAGAGAAAGAAGAAAGATAATAAATAATATAAAGAAATTCTTCAATCGCGAACTTGAACAGAAGACTAACTTATAGTTAGGGGTGGACCTACAAGGAGTTCGTCGGGTGTTTGAGCACTCATTGACCTTTGTTATTTGTAGTTTTGATGATTTGACAAACTTAGGGACATTGCTAAAGTGGTTACCAGTTTCTTATAATTGAGTAGGGCCGATGAAACAAACTCAGGGACTAGTAGAGGTTACCAGGTTCTCATGATAAGGGTCAGTTGATTGCAAGCTGGAGACGGTACAGAAAAGTAGAGTGCCACACTTTCACGATGGTCAGAAAAGTGGACTTTTCCAGCCAATGGCAGAGAGAGGTTTAGGAAAAGTGACTTGCCCATATAAAAGACACTTTTCTAAACATTTGTTTTTAGTTTTTGCAACTTGATAAAAACTTTTAAGAACTCTTGCAAAGGCTACTTAAAGAAAAGGCAAAAATTATTCAAGATACAACAGCAATCTCTGAGCTTTTGCATCCTAGTTGTTTGGGAATAATACTTCTCTGTTCTGAAACTGTAAAACATCCTGAATCTATAAAGGAATTGGTGTCTTGTGTTAAAAGTCTAGGTTTGTCCAGGGGGGATAGCTTAGTGGGTAGATTATTTCTACTTAGCTTGTTAAGTAATAGTGGCTATTGCTAACTGGAGATGATAACCTCTTTCTTAATTTGGTTGTTGTATCGTGTTTTATTTTGCTTTTGAAGATTAGTGAAAAAAGATTGAAAATCCTGTTGAGAACAGGTCGTGATTTACTCTTAAGACAAGGAGGTTCCACGTAAAATCTCGCTTTGATTTTACTGCATTTAACTTTCTATTTGGTATCATTAGTAGTAAGGGACCTGGTCCATTACTTGTTAAGTGAAGGCAATTTTAACATAAATTCTAATCAAGTGGTCTATCAGCGCGGCACTCCCTATTTGGTTAACAAAAGGAAGTGATATGTGTTTCTTAAATGGCTGCCTCCATTAATCTCGAAGAAGCGTAGTCATCAAAACAGACCTCCTCGTTTTAATTGGACATTTTTACATTTGGTGAAAAGATTAGGATTCATGACTACCTCATGGCTGAAGGAAGCGAGGTTATGGGATATTGACTGGATGGACCATGTTCCGATGTGGAAGAAAAAGGAGGAGAGAAGACTATTAAGTTCCAAAGCCATAGGCCGAAATATGATGAAGTGACAGGAAAAAGATTGAAAAGTTTCAAAGCCTTTTAAAACTTTTTGTCTATGGGATAGGACCAAACTCTTTTGTCTATGGGATAGACATGATGAGTACAACAGAGTGTCAGCTGTGAGGTTGCTAAGGGAAATTTGGGACTGCTTAAAGACTAGGGACATGAAGGAACGGAACAAGTCAAAGAATCTAGATTGACATGATTAAACCTCACGATATGAGAACTATCAAAATGACGGATGGAGACACAAGTAATAACTAAGACAATGTACACCAAGTATTTCTTCCCTTAGCAACCGTAGAGCTGCGACGTTTAGGTGAACCTATAAGCATGGGCCAAAAAGTCGCAAAGTGCTCTAATTCTTCCAAAAGACTTGGCGAGAGCAAGGTTGAGGGTGCAGACTATTACAGAAGCCAAGGATTTGAAGGTGCTGGACTATGGAATTCTTTGATTGGTCATTGACGACACCATGAATGACTCGGATTACGATTTATCAATGTGAAGGAAGCTCAGAAGGACAAGTCATGATGCTGAGTATAAATCAGATGAAGATTCGAGTGATGATGATATGGCATCTACTCTATGTAGATGTGATCGCAGGAGTCGAAGGGGAGTGTGACCAGAGAGAAAGAAATCCATGGGAGGAAGAGAGAAAACAAAGTTTATAAAAAGGCAACAAACTGGTACTCGAAATGATGCTCAAGGTGGGTACTTGCTACGAAGTGTGGAAAAGACTGGGCAATTCATCAGGAGTGTCCTTTGCTCAAGAATGAAAGCAAGGATACGCAAAAATCAAGAAGTGACAAAGAGCAGAATAGAAGGGAACTGGTACTTGGCAAGAGAGAAGAAAACGCTGCTGCAGACTGGTTGTCAAAAAGGCTCTGCTGCATGGGGTGATTACTCACAGTGATTCAGAGACCCTGATGGAGCCAAAAAGAATGTGGTCCATGGTTGTTGTTACATGAGGAAGGCACAAAGCGTCGGTTGACTTCGAATGTGTGAAACATGTTTACTCGTGTCAATGTGAGCAGACACACAGAAGATGACGAAGAGGACAATACAAGGTAAACTTTCTAGACTATGAAAAATAACTTGGAGTAACTATGTCTTAAAAAAATGAGAACTTACGCAAAAGTCATTGATTGATTATGTGATAGAGTTAAATCTGTACGAAGACACGCCATGAATGCGAACTGACAGTTGGATGAGATATACGACACAGTTAAACTGAAGAGAAAAATGTCAAGAAATGGTTCTCTAGAGGCAAATAATTCGGAACTTTAAGAAACAAGTTAAACCAGGATTACTGAGGAAGCTGAACACAAAAAAACAAAAAAAATGGAATGGAATGTCCAAAGGGTTGCAAGTGAAATCAAGAGACATTGAACAACTCTGAGAAAAAACTTGTGACGTGTGTACAACTTTGAAAAGAGTAACAAATTAAGAACCAAGATACCGTCAAACTTAGAGGAAGAACTTGAAAAAATCCTTAAGTGGACACAAAATACTCAAAATTTACTGTCAAATGCAAACGCACACACGAAATCAGAGTATTTCAATAAGAAAGACTAGGAAGTCTGAACCTTACTCCCCCTTATAATAGCACAGTAAGTATGTGTTTGTATCTGAATGTTGAAGTTTGGCTATGTCTTCACTGTGGGTAAGAATGGGACATCTCAAGGGTGAGTGTTCTAGCTGGAGAAAAACTCCTGCTGAAAGCTCTTAATTATGATGACGGCAAAAGTACCAAAAGAGAGACCTGGTCCTCAAGGCAGTATCAACTTCAACAGATTCAAAGAAAAAAGTTGTCCCTGCTCCATGTCCTTTGTTAGAAAGCTACAAAAATCCTACCATATTGGCCTAAATACAATCTAATCACTTCCTTTGTCTGCCTCATGGAACTCAAGCTGACTGGGTCCCAAAGCTAAACTAAGTTGATTCTTTGGTGCAGGTGAGTGAGAGGAGCAACAGTCAATGTGGTGGTATATGGACAGTGGATGCTCTAAGCATATGATGGTGATGTAAAAAAAACTTCCTCGCACTCAAGCCCACTTCAAGGAGGAGGTTGGCTCTAGTGGTTACTGAGTGATTGTGTGCGTGAAATGACCAGGGTACATTGGGAGTTGGACCAAAGTAGGAAGCCATAAGTGAAGAGTCCAGTGTACAAGATGTACCCCGTCACAAATTGCAGGCACAGGCTGTAATCATGTGGATGGGTTGAAGTACAGCTGTTGAGTGTGTCACAAATCTGTGACAACAGGGGGAAAATGAGGTCAAATTTACTTCTGGAAATCATGTGGTGAGTTGTAAGCTGACAAACACAAAGTAATTCTCACTGCACACAGAAGTAAAAAATAGTATGTGGCCCCCCCCCCACACTTAGAAACGTCCATGGAGAGACCAAACAGCTTGTGTCTATGTGTGGCTATGAGAATGAGCATGGCTGAATCTTCGGGCCTGTAGACAGCTGGGGCATGCGAGCTCATCTTATTGAAACAAATTATTCTAGGCCTGGGAAAGCGAGGTCATGGCCCAAGCGGAAGCTTTTGGCACTACTATAAAAAATCTGAGTTTAAGATGAGCCTTTGTGTTAAAGGAAAACAAATCAGCATAATCCACTGGTTTACGACAGCACGAGACGAAGAATCAACGCCGACCTCGGGTAGGGGATATGCCAAATGTCATCAAGAACAACTAGAGCTGCGTCATCTGGACTTGTGTGGACCTTAAAAGTTCAAAAGCAATAACTGAAATGGCTAAGGAACGTACCATTTTGTGATAGTTGATGATTAAAGAAGACACCTGGAACGAGATTTCGTGAAGGAACATGCGGGAAAGGCAGCTAAAACCCAAGCTGAAGGTTTGTTGGTATCTTCCAAAATTATTCAAACCCAAAAATAAAATAAAGTTATTTGCCCAGCATTCGATCTGACTTTGCTATGGGGTCACTGAGTTTGAGAACTCAAACTGGATAGGATCTGCGCGAACAAGTAGAGATGGGAGAATGTACGAGCCATTAATTTCTCTGCTACAATAACTCCTCAAACAAAAGGGAGTAGTGGATAGAAAGAACAGAAACAGACGATGGTGACATGCCGAACTATGATTATTGAATCAAATCTCCTAAAAAATTCTGGGCTGAAAGATGTTACACAGCATTGTCATGTTACCAACGAGGTGAGTCTGTGTAGAACAGTGCGACAGAAAGCCGTATGGTGTATAGTGTGAACGATTATTTAAGATCCATATGAGCTGTCAAACAACAGAAAAGCAAGAGAGCTATCATTAGAGCATTCAGAGATGCAGAGTGTATTATGGGACTTTAAAGGTCTCCGAGGCTGAATAAGGGACGATGATCTGGGAAAAATTTTTGACGGTAAATCGCCTGAGAAGTGATGAAGGAGTGGTTGGGTGTGGGTGGATATTCTTCATGCTCATACAAGAAGCCTGCTGAGGTGAGGAATATTCAATAAACGAACTCATGAAAAGGTATAAGTAGAGAGAATTCATGTTGATATCGTAGTCGGATCGGTGAATGAAGATGGAAGCTTGAAGAATGATGGATATGATGATGATGATGATGGGATGAAACTGATCAAATCAAAGACAGTAACTGAAGGAGGTGAAGGCTGAGCAGATCAACTAATGAAAGACTGTGATGATCAGAATCATCGTCTACCGAGGAAGAGTAAAGAGTGGGAGCTGAGGTGAAAGGTATGATATGGTACCTGCGGTCTATTCTAAATTCCAGCCAGAGTACATCAGACTCCCCTGAAAATGATGTTAATCGTGATGGAAGAAGAAACATGTGATCAACTCCATCAGCTAATCCAAGATCAGGAGGATATGCATAGTTCATTCACATCTCTTGATAATCTCATTATCATTTGAATATGGAACTATTACAGAGAACTAGATCAAAAAAAAGCAATCTAGTTGCTTCTCAAACATTATATCATCTAGAGACAAGAATGTGAAAGAAGCGTGAGTGATGCAGACTGATCAATTCTATGCAGGAAGACTCCACAGTTTTGAAGCATCGAGCAAGGTATCTACGTGTGAGACGAGAGAGTTCTCGGTCTAAAGGCCGAACTGTTAATTGGAACGAGGCATGTGGTAGTAGTGTCCAGCAAAAACAGCTTGATGAAATGGAAGGATTAGCGTGTAGGAAGAAAAATACAATCCAGGTTGGTGGTGTCTGCCCAAGGATACATCAAGAGAGAAGGACATCATCGGACTATGATGAGACCTTTGCACCTTTTTGCCAGAATGGAAGCTATAGAATTTTATAGCTTTTGCTGCATTTATGGGTTCAAGTTGTATCAGAGGGGATGTGGAAGAGTGCATTTCTAAATGAGATCTTAAAGAGGAGGTGTTTGTCAAGCAATACCCTCCTCGGTGGTTTGAAGATTGCCGCAGCGGAGCGAACCAGAATGAATCGAGATGTGAGGTGTTTAGACGTGTGAATAAAGGCATATAGATATGGGCCTGAAGGCAGAATGCTGGCACAAGAGCATGGGATGAAAGGTTGTCAATAAATTTCTGCTAAAGATGGGTTCAAGAGTACGAGGGCAAGATAGACAATACGCTCGTTCGGTTGTATCAAAAAGAAGGAACAAGAATTGCTTATCATTCAAGTTTATGTGGATGACATAATTTTTGGAGCTACTTCCAGAAGACATATGTGTGAGGAATTTCATCTTTAATGGAAAAGGAGTGTGAAAGAGTATGAGGGGTGAATTGGAAGCAGTTTTCCTGGGTTGCAAATCACGCAACATCAAATGGGATTCAATATCGGTGTAGGAGTAGTACATCAAGAGCTGCTGAAGAAATCAATATGTTTGATTCTCAAACCTATTGATACTCCTATGGGACAAATTCCAAGATTGGGGATAGTAGAAAGAATCGGATCCTCTGTGAATCAGACAATGTACAGGGGAATCATTGGATCCTTGTTATATATGCCACTGCTAGCATAAGGCCTTGCAAACGGTGTATGTATTTGTCGGTCGGAATGTCCCGGTGGCCAGGTTCAAGCATGTCCTCGTTGATTCACCTAAAGGTGCAACAGTATTCTCAGATATTGAAGACAACAGGGTACATGGTTCGTGTGATTCTATCCCCAGGGGCAGGTGGAGTAGGAATAGAGTTTTGAATGGGGGTGAGGAAAGACAGATCTATCTGATGGCAGATCGGTATTACGCTGATTGGCTGGTTATTCAGTGAAAGGAAGAGACTTCGGAATGCTCATTTCCTGGATCACACTATCTCTACATGGGATTCACGAAGACCTTACACAAAACTTGGTAGTGGCGTCGTCTGTTCAATGCGTGTTGAAGCTGATATATGTGAGCTTGGCGAAGCTTGTTCAGTGTTCTCCAGGCGTGGTGTCTGTGTCAGGGCAACCACTTGAAGATTTTGGGAGTCACATCAAAAGAAATTCCTTTTATGTGTGACAAACCACAAGTGCGCGTTAGTATGGGAAAGCATCCAGGTCACCTAAGAGAACGAAAGCAACACATTAGAGTTAGACATCCACTTTGAGAGATAATATTGAAAAGGAAATATTGTGCTCAACATATTGTCCAACGGCAGCGGGCCGAAAATTGCAAGCATCTCCCCAAGGCTCTCAGCAAGGATCAAATGCGATAAAATTGGTTGAAGTTGGGGGTGCTGATTCCAAGTTGATGCCCTTAGCCTTCTCAAACAGTTGAGCGAACATCCCTGAGGGTACTAAACTTGCATTGCAAGGTATCCTGGTGAATATTGTAAACCTTGCGTGTGTGAACAAACATCCTTTGGTGCCTTTTGTAGGTTACATCTCAGTGAGGAGTTCATATGTCAAGCAAGGGAACGTGCAACTAGAACACTGAGGAATGAAAGTTTGAGTGGAAGGAGAGTGTGGTGACTAGTCTGGGGTTAAACTTGGGTTGCTGTCAGGTTAGATCCAGTACTACATTAAAATTGAAACTGAAATAATATGGGGACCGTGATAATGGCCACGTGGACAGCCATCGGTTACTCTGACTGATTAGTCCCATCGTTTCTTCTCAAACGACGCATCCAAGCACGGGACCTGACTACCTTTTCTCCTTTGTCATTTTAAGAAAAAGCCACGTCACACTTCGTTTTGAAAAATCTGCATCTGTCTCATTATATCTCTTAGTCTTCTATTCACGAGGGTTTAGCAAATTTCTAAGAAAGCAAAATTGTATCTTCTTCTTCTCTCTTCACAGGTTCAAAGAAACTATTCTCTAGTATAAAAAACCATGTCTCTCCTAAATCTTCTTTTCCGCAAACAGATGGTGGAAGTGCTCTAAGTGAAAATCGATTCTCTTGCCTTTATTCTCCACCACTACACAAGCCAAATTCCTCCAACTTCAGTATCAACAGAACACCCCTGATAACCCCTTTTTAACCATAGATCTAAACATTCTGTCGTGACTAATGGGACTGGGCGGTTGCAAGAATGTTGCTGGACAAATATGTTTGAAGGGGATTTACCCAAGGCACAGACGACGGCTTTTGAGTCAACATACTGTTGGCAGCAGACCAGGGAGTAAGAGCTCGTGAATTGAAAGTGTTTGCCATTGATGCGTGAAGAAGCAAGGGTAGAGCATACTGGAAGTCTTGGACAGGAAGAGGTAAGACCAATCAACCTATACTTTGATACGACCATGATTAGGAAGGTAACTCTTTCTCATATTCTTGACGCTAACTCTGAAAGAGAGGATAGAACCTTTAATAAATGGAAGATAGAGGGAGAGAAGGGGAGTCTCTTAGAAAAGGAAAAGAGAAAGTTGCAGAGAAACTCCTAGGAGACGGACCCACTACTAGGTCGCGCTAGAAGTTGAGACTGATGCCTTGAGGCGAATGCACGTTTCTACTGTTGCAGGTCAGAAGGCACGAACTTTCAAGGTATCGAAAGATTTTAACAATACACTGTTGTTATACTGTGATGAGTTGTTCTGGGAGAAGAAGTGGAAAGAAAAATAAGAAAAAAGAGGTCAGAAAAGAAAAAAGAGAAGGTGACTGAAGACAGATTGACAAACAAGTCAAAAGGGAAGAAATATGAGAAAAAGAGAAAGATGGCACAGGGGGACCTGTTCCCAAGATCAGGAAAGTATGAAAAGGTGGTAAAACCTGCAGGAGGGGGTGCAACCTGAGAAGAAACCACAAGGGAAAACAAGTCTAGGTGGCAGGAAGAGGTTTTTATATGGGAAATTATGTTAAGCTGTGCTTACCGGCAGGTAATACTCTTCTGCAACGATATGGTGGAGATTCAATCTGCTGCACTTGTTCGACAAAAAATCCACCATCCTCCATGAAGACACGTGCCAGTGGAGTTGTACTACAAATGTCGCCCACCCCACATGAATGCATGGAACGGTAGGATGGTCATCCTCACGACGGGTGTAAAATGATATTGCCAAATATCATTGTGAAATGAGGAGGTGTTGAGCAAAATATGGCGTCAGGGTGCAGCTATAAGAGGAGAACCCGGGGTCTTGCGTTGAAGTGGCAAAACCTTGCGTCTTTTGAGGTTTGCTTCTGTGATTTCTAAGACCCAAACCCCAAGCACTAAGCCGTCGATGGGATTGATAAAGAAAAATTCGTTGAGATGTGGAGTATCAAGCCGGTTTTTAGAGTTCGCGTCAACCCCCCAAGGGCTCCTTCAGTGCACAGAACAAGATGACAGTTGCCACTGTTGCTGATTTTGTATGTGATGGATATGTTGTGTAGCTTCGTAAGTCTGTTGAACCGCCCGTGCTGTAAACGAGTCGCTTGAAACAATTCACAAAGAACACTGTCATTGAGAGGAGAGGTGTCACGGACGGGGTTGTGGATATTTTATCTGTACACAGAAAGTTATTCAAGCACTTCTCAAATACACTCTCAGTGCTCGGAAAGTTAGTGGGGACTGTAACAGGGGACGATCTCTGAGCGGAAAGTAGCTGCTGGTGTGGAGTGCGAAATGCTTAACGGACGAGGCTATCCAAAGAGCAAAAGGCTCAACAACCTTGTATTGATGATCAGGTTTGAGCCAAGCTGTTAAGCAGACGATGTTGAGGGAGCTTACTGTGGCGGTTAAGTCGGTTAAAAGACGTGGGGCGAGAGAATTTGCTTATCACTCACGAAGAAGCAGATTTCTTACTGCACAAAGTGAGGGACCTGGTCTTCAGTAGTTCAGCTCGGAGTGAATGAGAATGGTGGACAGTTGGAAGGCGAAGGATACAATGCACCATGCGAGGAAAAGGTCCATCAAAGACAATGATGCTGCCAATTGCACGAACTACTCTTGTTATCCAGGCCCTGCGCATCCCCCCGCCCCCTTCTTCCTAGTTTGTTTGAGGAGCGCGGCGGAGAAACTCCCGTCCTTGTGTCAATCTGGTTGTGTGGAGTTCAATGGCAGATGAGAGTACTGCGAGTTTGTGTCTTTTAATGTAGTTATATTATAATTGGCGTGCTGGTCTAATTATTCCTATTCGGATGTTGCGAATTATAGTCTTCTGTTGTTCATGCTTGTCCTTACTGCTTGATTGGTTATAGCTTTGATTCTTGTTTCGTGTTTATGTTGATATCAACATGGTTTACGTGTATATGCGCTTGTTTAATGATGCCATAAATAAAGGGGGAGTACAACTGTGAGTAGCGAAATGATACTTCGCAGTAAGGGGGGAGGATAATACAGATGGAGGGGTGAAATGTACAGGGAGGGGAGTATAAAGAGAAGGGGAAAAACGTTGGCGAAAGACTTAGCCTCATGGATTCAGGTGTGTTCTGTGGACGATGTATCATCAAAAAAGGGGCAAGAAAGAATGGTTATTTGTAAGTACTTTGATGATTTGATCCAAAACGGTAGGGCTCCTGTAAACGGGTTTTGTTTTCAAAAAACCCCAGTGTTCTCATTGAGTATTGCAGATGAAAACAAACCAGGGACCTAGTAGATGGTTACCAGGTTCTAATGATGAGGAGTCAGGTGATTGCCAGCTGGAGGACGGTACAGAAAAGTAGGGGCACACACTTCCCGGGAATGGGCGTCAGGAAAATCGTGTGACTTTTACAGACAGCCAATTGGACAGAACGAGGCTGGTAGGAAGTGACTTGCCCATATAAAAAGGCCACTTTCTAAACATGTATTTTTAGTATTTCTTGCAACTGATTTAAAAAGCTTTCAAGAACTCTTGCAAAGGCTACTACAAAGAAAAGGCAGAATTATTTTCACGTGGAGTTTTCATCTAGTTGTTTGGGAATACTTTCTCTTGTGTCTGAAACTGTAAGCTATTCCTGATTTCTATAAAGGAATTGGTGTGTTGTGTAAAAGTTAGGTGTTCCAGGTGGGGTATAGCGCCCTACTACCGTAGGGGGTAGGATTTGTTTCTACTTAGACTTGTTAAACAGGTAAGGTAGAGGACGCTAGGTGGGATACTGTGAGATTGATTAACTCTTTCTTACATACTTGGTGTAATCGTTTTTACTTTGCTGTGTTGTAAGACTTAGTGAAGATCGATGAAAAAATGTGATGGTGAGAACTAGCGGTCACGGTGTTTTGAACCGCTCTTAAGACAAGGAGGTGTTCTCACGTGAAAATCACCGACGTGTTTAATTTTATTGATTTACTTATCTATTTGTATCATTAGTGGTAAGGACCTGGTCCATTTACTGTTAAGTGAAGGCATATTCTATAACCTTGTTAACAAGTAATATATTATATAACTCTAAGATAGGTATCATATATATATATATATATAAATAATCATTAGTCATGAATAATAATGTATAATATATATATGAGAGTAGACGCGAGAGAGATATCTTAGATATTTGTATTTTAAATATAACCACAGGACCACAACGCACAAATGATTTGATGACCCATTGGTCATTGGGGATGACTAAGGATCATTTAATATTGTGACCCAAGGGTTCCCACATCGTCTGTATAAGTGTTAACCAATGTTTTGAATCGCGGAAAAAGGTTCATTATATGGCGAAGACTGAACTTTTATCGAAAATAACATTCCATGTGATTAGTTTACATAATTTCCATCAAATGAGTATAGTGTAGTTTGTTAGGGACTTTAAATTTGATAAAACGTTTTTTATTCTTAATTTATACCAAACATTTACTTTATCAGTAAATGGGTAATCAGTCGCAACCAAAGATGTGGGGATACACATAAAATCACACTAACTGATCTCGGCCAGATTGTCGATTCTAAGAAGCGAATTAAACAAATTCACACAGAAATACTATATTTCCAAAAAGAGGGAATTTCAAGCGAAGTAAAAAGACAATACCAATTATAAAGCGCACGCGATGAAAGCCCCAGAGTAAGCTAATATGTTTGTTTGATATATTTTCCATTTGAATGGGAACAATGTAGCGGCGTACAATATGGTATAAAAACAACACAATTTACACACACTTTATGATTTAAGTTAATGAACGTTACAAAATCACAAAAAATCTTTTTTGAAGAAAAAGAAAAAATTCGAATAAAGTCTATAGCAAACTCAGGCGTTAATGGCGCCTAGTTGATATATAAGATAAAAGACTTATATAGGCTTATAGAATTTGAGGACAGAAGGATGAATCTACTCGTATATAATATGGTAGTAATTGATAGGTGTCTTAAACGGTATATATGACATTATAGAAGTTGATAAATAATAAAGTAATTTTTCTAAAAAATATGAAAATAACTAAAGCAAAGCATACTACAGAGTGAAATAGCTGTTGAAGAAGGAATACAAGAACAAAAAGATGATAAAGTCACGGTGACCTGCGAAAAGTGAAGAGGTACGATGGAGCAACGCGAGGCAAGGGATCATGAAAGCTACAATTAAGCGTCGAGTGTTGGTCGCCCACACACCAGTATCCCTGAGCGAGCAATTGTCAAGATTGGAAGGGAAGAGTTGATTTAGGAGGAAGATATGAAATGAGACATGGAGAGATGAATTAACTTATTAGTAGTAAAATTACTAAAATAAGAAGTTTTTGGAATGAATATTTTGTAATTCCGTGTACACAAAAGAGACACTGAGTGATATCAAACTTAATTAGTGACAAAGAAATGGAAATGCACTTTAGCTTAACATCCTAAGTGTAAATTAAACTGGTTTACTCTATTTAGACTCAATTACTTTGGGGCCTATTTGTATCATTGTCCATAATCTTTCCTTTTAAAGAAAAGAATTTGTGACTTCGGTACTTTCAGAGCATATATAATCTTAAAATCGTTAAATTTATTTGGTCATGTTCTAGTGACCTTACGAGATGTTGTATGTGGATTTGTAGTGCATGTGTCTGAATTAATGAAAATTTCAGTTTTATTAAGTCTGTATATATAAGGTGCAAAAGTATATGATGGATGACGAATATAATTAAAACGTATCAAATTTCCCAAGTTAGGCGGAATAAATAGCGAACATAAAGTGACCCCTCACCCGTCACAAACAATGTAGTGCCCCAACCATTGATCCGCGAGAGATACAACTTCATAATAGACTAAGGTCCACTTAACGCGCCCTGGAACAGTAGGGAAATTATATAAAGTAATTTTCTACCCCTTTTAAGCAGACGTGGCACTAGCTTGAAAAAAAAAGTTATCAACGTGGGCGCACAAGTATAGGTCACATAGCCGAAAAGGGTTAAGAAACTAATTATTAATAAGAGAAAATTTAAGGGGGCGTAATAGGAACTTAGATATAGTATAAGAGGTGTGCTACTCCTGAGATTTCCGATCCTTAGCTTAACGGGTGGTACTTGGGCATTATCCCTAAATTAGGAAATCTCTGTAAGAAAGATGTAAGAAGAATGGTGTACTCACAATTAAACTATTATTAAATAATTTGAGGTACTTTCGGTGGGGAGGGGGGGGGGGGAATGTGTCCAATGCACGCAATAAATCGTGAGGCTATGGGTTTGTCTGGTAAAAATTGGAAGATTTTTCTTGGTGCAATTTCTAGTTGGTTTTCTGTGATCACGCTTTAGCTCGTATTTGAGCTAGAGGGGCAGGAAGGACAGATGAGCAGCGACGGTGGGTGGGTTCGGCGTATGGAGGGCGGCGTGGGTGGTTTAAAGTTATATGGGCGAGAAAAGATTAACGGGGGGCAGACGAATAAAATGAGTTTTCTTTAAAATTAATGACAGTGCAGAAAACCCGTCGCAGTCCAAGGTTGTAGAATCTATGTGATTATTTATGGTGGTGTTTCGTGAATAACTTTTAATTTTTCAACATGTTAGTAGAAAAGGTGATTAGTACGCATATATATATAAAAGCTGAATTCATTGCATAATAACAGTCACTACTAAATAGTTGCAAGATAGATACTATGAAAATGTTTCGATAAACATAATATACAATAGTCTATAAATTGGTTACAGCCAATGAGCACCCTTAAAAAAGTTAAGACATTAAAGTTGCCCCCACATATACACCTGGGTATAAAAACTACTGAAAATAATAATAAGTTATCGTTATGAATGTATTTTAGATCAAAGTTAACGTAGAAAAAAAGAGATATTTAAAAAGTTATGAGACGCGGTTATGTTGAGCCGGTTGAAATGAAAAAAACGGAAATAAGTTCATAGTGGCGAGGAGGAGATCTCGAGGAGCAACATTAATAAATTGATGGATTAAGCTCACCCGTTACCCCCCCACCCCCACCACCCACACCGCGATCTATTGTCATCCTTGTGAATTGAAGCG
This sequence comes from Solanum habrochaites, assembly GCA_027704765.1. NCBI lineage: Eukaryota > Viridiplantae > Streptophyta > Magnoliopsida > Solanales > Solanaceae > Solanum > Solanum habrochaites. Next base: position 64,371 of record JAKWJA010000264.1, read on the forward strand.
AAAATGGAGGAATGTAGGCTCACATTGTTGTTATGTATATATGTTTGAATATGATTAGTTGAGAACGTGACAAGGTTTAAATTTAGTTCTGTCAGACTAGTTAAGTATAAAATCTAAGAAGAGTATTGACAATCAATAAAATGTTGCGGGGTTTTTTCCAAAATTAGTGAAATTTGGAAAAATAAAATAAAATAATTTGGAAATATGAAATTAATAAGATAAAATAAATAAAATTAAAATATGAAAAAAAAAATTATTTTCCGTGGACCAAAACACATCATCATCCAATCAGATGTCATGGCCATTCCAGTGCACACCGAGCCCATTGGCAATCCAGCCAGGCACCAGCGCCAGATCAGGAGCAAACCTTCTGGCACGGGCCAGTCGTACATACGCGGGTGTACCTCAGTTTCAGGGATGACGCACAAAAAACCTGGCTGAGTTTCTACCTCCGAAAAATATTTTAAAGTATGAAAAGTTTTTGGAACCTAAGAAATCGTTCGTCTACAAGTGTTTCAAAAACTTCGTGATTCTTTTTCACCAGTTTTAGCTTCTTGTAGCAATTATCAGACCAATGTAAACATTAATAACCAGTATTTTTATTCAATCAAATCATACAATCACGTAGTCTTATAAGTGAAGAAACCTTTTGAATGCTTAGAAAATTTTTCTAAGTGTCCCAGGCAATACTTCTTTCTTCTTTTGTCTGAAAACGTTTCATTTTTAATTCTATGATTTCAACTAAGTTTAATGAATTAAATGTTAACAATCTTTATGATTAGCTTTGTTAACTGAGTTTTTTAATCAAATCACGAAAGTAAGTTTACTATTGGAGTGTCCTTACAATGCAGAGTCAGAAGTAGAATTCTTCTAGACTTTGCTCACTATGGTTTATTTTGCTAGCCGCAATGAATGTTTGGTACTTATTTATTCTACATTGTTTCATCTTAATTCCGTTTGATAAACCTGCTTGATGGATATCAAGGCCCATGATTGTATGTTGTGTGTCGTTCCTCGCCTTGTTTAAAGTGTCACAAGAAATCCTTCCATGTCTACAAAGGATAGTATGATCGTTAGAGTATGATTGACCGGATGCTAGCGTTCACTATCAATTGTTGATGACGATGTTGCTAGACTTGTGAGTTGAGAGGGTATATACGAGATGGTTGGACTGCGGATGTATGCATTGTACTACCTCATTTTTTGAGTTTTGTAGGTATATCATGTCTAAACATTCCAAATTGTGGGAGAGCTCTGGAGACACAGACATGGTAAGGTTGAGTCATACAAGCATCTCTACAGAAAGTAAGCGAACAAATTGAACTCGGTCAGGTATTGGAGTTGTATGGAGGAAAGGGATATGTTAGGGTAGAAAAATGAGGATTATAAGGAAAATAGACACAATCAAACCCGATATATGACGAGATAAGGAGGGACAGCGGTGCATTCCACCACCTTTACTCTGGAGCAGGCTCATAATCTATGTTCTCCTCCACAAAGTGGTAGCACGAACTTACCAACGGCCCAAATTTCCAAAAACTCGTAAACCTCTTGTACAAACAACATAAGATCATCTAACACCCACAACTCACATGATCCATAATCCCTATCACCCTCTCAATGACAAAATCTTCATTTTTGTGGACCAACCAGTCAAGTATTTATCCAGTCCCAATGTGAATGAGATTCGCACAAAGCATGTTTTCATGAAACCGCACATCACATCTACAAATGCACACAAAGTCCTACCAAGAAAAACTAATATCAAACTCACTATTTATGATGTGGAATCATGAAGAGTTTCTATATGATGCGTATTGTGGGAGCATGGAAGGTAGGATGGGGAACTAAGGTAGCAATAAGGCGAAAGGAGTAACGACCTCGGGGATGAAACGGGGCGGTGGGCCAAGGTGGGGAGCAAATAGATATATAATAAAGACTATGGGATAGAGGATATAGGATGGATTAGAGGAGATAGGATCGGTAAAGTATAGAGGAAAATAAGGTTTAGAAAAAGGAATGATCAAGATCGGGGCTTGAACACTATCAACGGTCAGCACGACATTCCAAGGGTGTTAAAGCTAGAGTGGTCACTTCGTATGGTAATTCTTCTCAATTCACCTTCTATTGGCGAAGTATCAAAAATTGATAGTGAAATAACTACGTTCAATCAACCACCTCGCTTTGTGATGGAATAAACTTTCTATGAATCGTGAAAAAGGCCGACAACCCTAAACAAATAAAGAATCGAATCAAGAAGGTTCTCAACAAATTAAGTTGAGAAAATGTAAGAAAAAGACAGGTCAGAAGATTCGGATCACAAATTAAACCAAGTAACAAAGTAGAAGAACATACTTAGGTGTTACTTAATTGAAGGATTCCACAGAAATGAATTTGGATGTTAAAACTAGTACACAAAGTAGAGTCAAAGATGTAATTAATTGTTAAATATTGAAAATCGAGAAAAAGAAAGTTGAGAAGGAAGAAGGTGAATGTTGCGGACACTTAGAAAAAATTTAGCCTAAAAACAGGTTATCACTTATAATACTTTAATTGGATGATTTGAGGATCAAAACTAGTTACAAGTAATTAAAGATGGTATTTTAATGTTAATAGTTGAGGAATCGAAATAAAAAGGTAAGAAAAGAGAATCACGACATAAAGCTGGGACCACTTTAAAAAAGTTGTCTAAGTCCAAAAGAAATCTTGTCATTCACTTGAATATTTTCGGGATAGAATGAAGACACTGCAGTTTTTTTGCTCTATGAACTGACTAGACGCACACCCTTGTCACGGGTTATTGAACTGGGACGGTGTCGCTTGAAAGGTCTTAATCGTGTTGGTGCCATGCGCTGTGTCGTGCTGATGGCAATATCGTGTGATGTTTGACGTGGCAGATGACGTTGATGTGGCTACTGATGTGTCGATCCACGTGATTTTTGTTTCCAAAACTTTTGGTTATATTTTTTTTTTAGATTTGATTTTTGTTTTTGCAAAAGTCCACTTAATGGGCCAAAAAAACATTTTGAAAACGTTGATTGAAAAGTGGGATCAAATGTACTTTTCTTCTTCTTTTTCTTCAAGAACAACTGAAAGACACCAAGAAACACATAGAACATCCAAACCACACACTAAACCTACAGATACACTTGTAAATCATCGAGATGGGAGATGGCAAAAGATCGTTAAGAGTTCTCTGCGCTTAAAACTAAGAAAAACAAAGCCTATTCATCATTAACCTCCTTTTCATTCTATCAAAAGACCCACTTTCCAAAATTTGAAAAGTTAGCAAGAAAGAACGTAAAATCCCTCAATGATGAACTTCATTCTAAAACTCGAATTGAACAAAATTTGAAACCTAGACTTAAAAAAAATACCAGGAAAAAAAATAACAAATCAAAACATAAAAAATTTCAGATTTTTTGTTAGGAGATTTTTGAATTTTTGTTTTTGTTTGCAACCTAAGACGAAATTGTAAGAACAAATTAAACTTAGACTAGATACCAAATGATAAAGATTCAACAGAAAAAAAGAAGAATAAAGGAAGTGGATTATACTCAAGCTATTGAAATTATGGGCAACCAAGAGATTAAACCCTCACCTCGCCCATAATTGACTGGTCCGAAAAAACTAACATTTACCCATAGGAAGACTAATGTAAAAGAAACTCAGAATCACAAGGAGTGAGAAACATGTGTTATATTTAAGTCACAAACTCAGAGTATAGTTTAACTAGCAACACATTAAAGGAAGTTCGCCACTAATTACGTCTGACGTAACTACTTCACTAAGAAGATAAGTACAACTGGCAGTCAAGATTCAACATAGTCTAAGGTCTGTGCAAAATGGATAAAAGGACTAATATTCTCAATACTAAGAAAATAGGGTGGACATTCGGGTATTTTGGTTCGGGTAGCGATGTTTTTTGTGGTTTTCGGTTTTTGGAAGAAAGTGCCAGTACCGAATAACAGAAAACCGAAATATTTTGGTCGTTCGGTTTTTTATTAATTTGGTTCAGTTTTTTATTTCGGTTTTTTAAGGCCTGTTAGGGGTCACAGGCATTTTTAAAATTTTAACTTTACAAGCTTTCAAGTTTTTGCTTTGGAATGTTTGTCGACTTAATGGGGACGAAATAAGAAAAATAGACACATAAACAAGAAGATGCATAGTAAAGTTTACAATTAACAAAATTATCAAGATATCACGATGAATTCAAGCGTCTGTCAATATGGTCATTAGGCATTAACACCGCCAAATTTGTAAATTCAACAAATCACTAAAACACACAATTTGAAATTTCACAATGACACTAAAAACAAAAAGTTGCATTGTTAGATTTGTAGTATAATGTCATCACCACCAACTAACCAACATAATAACAATCTAACAAGTAACAATAAAGGCTATTTCATGAACTACATAATAAAAAAAAAGTAAGCAACAAACAAGTATTTTGAACTTCTTGTTCTTCTTCCATGAGATTACTTTCAACAATAACAAAACAGAGCAATAATGAGTTTTCTTGACTTTATCCATGAGTCGATTTCAACATTCAATTCGGTTTGTAAACCAGCATTATATAAAAAAAATCACAATAAATTCCAATAACTCGTAACCAATTAAACAAAAAAAAATCAGAAGAACAAAAAAATGAAAAAGCAAGAAAAAGAAAACTGAAAACATACCTGCACGGCTGCGGCTGGTGCGCTGCTGCGAGGCTGGCGGCTGGCTGTGCCTGGCGGACGAAGGGCTTGGCGGGTTCGCTGCTTGCTTCCCTGGTGAGGGACGGGAAGCGTGTGCTGAAGAGTGGAGGCCGGCTTGGAGTTGGAGTAGAAGAGGAAGAGGAGTGAGAAGAGAGGAAGACGGAACGAAGAGCTGAAAGAGTGAAGAGGGCGGATGAGGAGTGAGAAAAATCTGTAGAAGAAGATGTGCAAAAAGGATAGGGTTGTTACCTTTTTTTTAAAAAAGAAAAATAATTTAATATTAATAATTAGAAGTACTGATAAATGATAACGTATATAAGATTTAGTATAATATTTCGGTTAAAGCCAACAAATACAATCCAAAGTATTAGATCACTGTTACCGAAAACAGAATTGAAATATTTAAAAAATACAAAAAAATTAACACCAAAAATGAAAAAATCCGAGAAAACATTGAAACATTCTGAAAAACTTTTGGTTCGATTCGGTGTTTCGGTTTTTCGGTGTTATGCCCACCCATATTAAGGAAATATAAGAAGAACCACGTTCCTTTGACCAATTTGACCCTTATACGGTAGGGTCCTTGTTTGTTGTAGCTTTTGGAATTCTGAATTCATAGACAACTTCAGTTTGATAATTTGCACTTAATGAAAAATTTACGTGGTAGAGAGTGTAATACCACGACATGATGTGGTACGAGTGTGCATACCATAAATGATGTGAGAGTTAGTGTTACATATCTCGAGTGGTGATTATTAAATTTCATGTGTTAAATAGTAAAAATGTGTAATAGATAGTCACAATAATTTAAGAATGTAACTGAATTTCCGAGTATAAGTATAAGAGGCACAGTGTTTCATAGCACCTTTATCGCTTTTACTCTATGTTATTATACTTATTAGTTGTTTTAGTGTCTTCGATTATTATATTATTGTGTGGCTGGCTATTGTTATCTTCTGTATTCAGGACTCTTTTTAAACCTTCTATAATTCAATACAAGCGAGCAATTTTCCAAAGATGTATCTTAGAAGTCAATAGAAGCTTAATTTAATTGTAACTTAATATCGAAGAAATTAAAATGGCATGATAATCTGTGATGCTTCTTAAGCACCCAAATTGAGTATCTTTTTTTGGGGGATTAATTTTATTCCAAAAAGTTCCAGGAACTGGCACCCATATGCTATAACCTTATATAATTATTTTTGATAAAATGGGAAAGGCACTTAAGATATTATTAAACTATTAAAAGTGATAATAAAATATACTCTTAGTTAAATCATGTGCGTTCCCTAAAGAAACTAAGGTCTCATTTGTTTCTTACTAAGATTAAAAACGTATGAATTTGATACACATTTAAAGTGATGATGATTGTGACACTCAAGATCTAATATGTATCTGAATAACAACATTATGCATATGTATGATGTTCTCTTCTAAACTCCTGAAAATATGAATTAATTGAGGACTGTTTAGTTATATCACCAAGCTAGTTGACTACGCATATGAAATATTAGCAGATTTGTAAATATATGTAATCAAAACACATCATGTTAGTAAAATAGTTTTTTTAAATTAGAACAAAAAAAAATATTTTGACATTTGATTCAAACAAGTTTAATATGGGTTTATCTTTAATATGATATCCATATTTTTACGCAATGTCAGAAAACTTTGATTAATCGTACTACTAAAGTTAGACACATGTTATAAAATAGTTTTATTAAGAGAAGTTAGTTAACTATATGTTTAGACAAAATATTGTGATTTTAGAAATGGGACAAAAATTTGTTACTTTGTAAATATTACGTCAAATAAGCTAAGTGATTTTTCTCTATTTTTTTGAAACCATGTTAAAAGATATATACTAGAGTGACCTTATCAAATAAAATTATTATAGGAGTAAATGTATGAAAGTAAACGAAGGTATAGTTAAGTTAAATAAGGAAAAAAGTACAATTATAATGGTAACATGGGTGGGATTGTCGTGTAAGCCATTGTGAATGAACATTAATTTAAATGAGAAAATAAACTATTATGCGTTGTTGTGATTGTAGGTTGAATTAATAAGATGGTCTTATTTTGAGCTGAATGATGTTAAAAGTGGTGTTAGCATATCTGATTATTCAGATCTATTAAGGACTGCTAAGAGAATTATAAAAAAATGAATTAAGTAATGAACAAATCTGAAAATAAGATGGGGACCTGAAAAACAAATACTTTTTAAGGACAGACCTTTGTCACATATAGCAAAATGAAAAAAATTCATATTTGTATACTATAGAACAAAGTTGCGTAATTGCGCTCAATAGCAAAATAGAAAACTGTATAATTTGCTATAATATAAGTGAAGAAAATTTTCTAAAAGAAACGGAGTGGTAAAAAAACATAGCAAGAGAAAAGGACACCTTGGGCAAAGACAATGTATAAAACGAAGTGTATTAAAATGTAAATTGTATTATTATATAGGATGTATAGAACGATTATATACAATTGAAGTTGTATAAAATGAGATACGAGAGAAAAGACGCGCGTAAAAGAGTTACTTCTCCCAAAGACAAATATTCACAAATTGAATCGAATTGTATAAAACAAGGAAAGAGCTGTAAATTAGATTACAATTGCAAATGTATAAACGAGAAAGAGAGAAAGACAAAAGAAACTGGGCAGGGCGTAATTTTTATTGTATAATGTAAGGGTATAGGATGAAAAACGTGTACTTGCAGAGTGTTTATACGATTTTATCAGCGCTGTATATTGTAAAGAGAAACTCATTATCAGTTCTCTTCTGTTTAATATAAGTGAGAAATCGGCGAGGGGTGGTGAGAGAGATTTGAGAGAGTGGCGAGCGGATCTGGAAGAGGGGAACAAAACTATATATGATTATACAACTTTCTATGCTATATTACAATTAAAAATATTTTATACATTGTTTATATAAGAGTGGGAAGACGCGCGAGAGGATTGGAGCAGAGTGGCGCGCGAGATATTTGGGAGAGAGGCGCCTACATATTTTGTTTTTGCATAACGTTTGATATGGAGCACAATTAAATCAAACCCTAGCTACTCGCCATTGTTATTTGTTACGCGTAGCGGTATTAGTTTGTTAGTAATAATGATAATTTGTTTGTCTACTATTTATAAGGCGCAATTTGAAGTATAATTAGATTGAAAACCCATTTAAATAACACAATAAATGAAGACCGTAAATGCCCTTGAAGTTGACTTTTGTTAGCCATTCATTACCCTTCTCACAGACAGACCCGTTACTTTAATTAATTGATTTTCTCATTTATACGTCTCACATTCTAATTCGTTAAAGAAAAAATAAATAATCAAAACTAATTTAGTTTAAGTCAAACCCGAATTTACCCACTAAATCACTCAACTAAATAAAAATTCCATCCATCAGAAAATCGATGATTGAAGGGTGTTCAGAGAGGTAACGTCAAAAATGTTTTAGGTTAACGGTGGTTTCCCCTTTCGAAATAATGAATTTTTAATTATTTTGGGTGATTTAGAGCCTGTTTAGGGTATGGTGGTAAATAAATAAATTTTAAGTTAAAAAATAAAAAAAAGTTAAACTTAAATTACTATTAAGGTCAAAAATAAAAAAAAAGTAGTGGAAGTCTTGCTTTTGATTTTTACTCTTTTTACAGTTATTTTATAATTAAATTTATTTAAATTATTTTTTAATTTCGTCAAAACCATTTTTTCAAAGCTAAAAACAATCTAAAAGTAAATTTAAATCAGGTTTTATTTTTTTTTCTTTAAGTTACATTAAAACAACAGACTCTTCATAGATAAAATCCGAGTTTAGTTGCATTTTAATGAGTTTTTTGATTAGTTATTTTTCTAATATATAATCTGAACAAAATTAATGTAGCTCAATTAACTGGGTTTTTTTCTCGATAAGACTAAATAATGGCCACAAAATTAACCCAAAGACATTTTGTTAATTTTGTGGCCAAATAATTAAATCTCATTTTATAAAATAGGGCAAATTCACATATACAAATAAAAATTTATATTTGTATGCATAACAAAGTTTACATAATTGCACTCTATAGTAAAACATAGAAATTTGTATAATTCGCTATATACATACATGTGAAGCAAATTATATAAAACAAAGTGTATAAAACAAAAGAGAGAAAGCACACTTGGACAGAAAACTGTATACACAATAAGTGTATAAAACGAATTGTCATTAGTTGAGTTGTACAGAATATTATGTACAATTGGAATTTGTATAAAGAGAAAGAGAGAAATCAAAGAGACTGACATGAAATAATACCATTGATCGAATTGTATCAAACTAGAAAAGAGAAAGCAACAGAACAGGCACGGGAGAGTATTTTTATTGGATAATTATAAGGTATAGAACGAAAAAACATATGTACTTGCCTTTTTAACTATCATTTTCCTCAAACTGCTTTATTACAACAGAAAACACTATATGCATTTCGCTTTATTGTAATAAGTGAGAAAGCGAGAGTGGTGTAGCGAGATTGGGGGAGAGTTGGCCGAGCGAGTCTAGACTGTCGGGGAGAGGCAGGGGAACAAAACTATAATGTATTATACAATTTTCTTTCCTCTCTGCTATTATACAATTAGAAACAATTTTTCAGACATACAACTTGTGTTTGTATAAAAAAGGTGGAGGAAGCGGCGAGAGTTGGGAGGGAGTGGCGAGCGAAATATTTAGGAGAGAGGCGCCTGACAATTTTTTTTTGCAAACGTTTGGCTATTGAACACATTTAACCAAACCCTAGCTTACTCTATTTATTTATAGGTTATTAGTTTTGTTGCTATTATATACATTTCCATTTTAATATGATCAACTTTTAGATATATAACACAGAAATTTATATTTTTAATATGCTATAGAAAAGTTTGCATAAGTGCGTTCCATAGCAAACATAAATAATGTATAATTCGATATACACGTAAAAAAACCAATTTGTATAATTCGCTACACATATACCAAAAGAAAGCATCTTTTTTATACATCAATTGTATAATTTGTGTATGTCTACAACTAGAAGAGAGAACGACAAAGAACTTGGATTGAGGAAACATTTGTAAATTGTCTAATTAATAAGTGTAGGGACGAGATATTATCTGTTGCATATGTATATACATTTCTCTCGCTTTATCACAAAATAAACTACACTTTATAACTGTCTCGTTTCTGTTTTGTGAACGCTGCACAAAATTTTTGGGAGAGAGGCGCTTGTACAATTTTTCTCTGCTTTAAACTTACAATTAGACAACATTTTTTAGACACATGCGTGTTTGTATAAAAAGTGAGAAGCGAGCGAGAGATTGGAGGATAGTGGCTGAGCGAAATATTTGGGAGAGAGGCGCCTGACAATTTTTTTGCAACGGTTGCTAATTGAACACAAGTTTAAATTCAACCTTAGCTAATCTATTTATTTTAGGTTATTAGTTGTGCTATTATTATCATTTTTCCTCATTGTAATATGAGCAACTTTTAACGTATAATAAACCAAGAATTTATATTTGATATGCTATAGAAAGTTTGCCATCTGGCGTTCATAGCAACCCTTACCCACCGGGGACACAAGAAGGGGCATAAAATATGTATAATATTTCGATATACATGTAACAAAGAAACCAATTGTATAAATTTCGCACACGATATACAAAAGAAAAGCATTTTTATACAAATCAATGTATAATTTCTGTATGTATAAAACGAGAACTAGAGAAAGGACAAAAGAAATTGGATTGAGAACATTGTATATGTGACTAATTATCAGTGTACGGGACGAAGATATCATGTTTTGCAATATGTACTATACAAAATTTTCTCTCGCTTTATACAAACATAAATAAGTAACACATTTATACATTATCGTTTTTTTTTTGTATAAAGCGATCGAACGAGGGTAGCGATCGGGAATTATCGAAAAGTGTGAGCGAGCTCATGGGAGGGGGAGACGCGGAGAATGACCACTATATGGTCTCTCTATCTCTATATTAATATCTATCCTCTCTACTCATATCCATTTTTTCTCGCATTTATAACATTGCCAAACGCAACACCAATTTTCATCACCACCATTGGTCTCCTTTCTGTCTTGTGACATAAGCGCCTAGAGACGAGGGGTGGTGACGAGTCCGAGAGAGTGGCGCGCGAAGATATGGGAGGGGGAGAGAGGGGGGAAAATATATATGGTATATATATAATTTTTTCTTGCTTTAACAAACCCAAACCACATTTTATACATTTGTGTTTGTAATAAACCGTGAGACGGGACGAGCAAGAGACTGGAGAGTAGGCAAGGCGCGAGTTTGAAGGAGAGAGGTACTAACCCAAAACAGTTTTCCTAACAGGGCACAACTTCATCAAAGTGTGGTTATAACATTTCAATTTAGATTCTACTAATTTTTGCACATTATAACAATTTTTCCTTTTAATAAAATTTAAAAATACTTTAGATTCTTCTATGTTTATTAAATTATCATTTTCAATTTTAATGTATCGAAAAAGATAAAACATTCCAAAAATAAAATGAGAAATCATAAATTTTAATGCATATTTTAGAATCACGAGCTTTTCATGAAACACATTCAATACACAATTCACCAAGAAAAGAAGATGACATCACATTCACCCTTCATAATAAAAAAAAAAGGATAAATCTTGACTTCATTTTTTTGTACACTGATCTCAAATAATATTTTTATACTAATAAATTTTTCATAATAATACTGGTCTATACCAGGAAAATAGAATATTAGTTTTATACAGACACTACAAGATCCCGATAATGTTAGTTTCTTATTGATTTCTTTAAAATGTTTTTATGGTTATTTTTATAAATATTTTAATTGAATTCGTAAATTTAAAAAATAGTAGTTGTTTTCATAGAAAACTTCCTATATTTTAGTGAGATTTATTTCCGGATAAATTTTGAATCAATAAAAACATGTGGTGAGGAAAAATCCTGTTTTTATAACACAAATTTTTTATAATTCACGAACATTTCTCATAATGACATATCATAATTAATTATATTTATATATACAAGTTTTTTGTATTCCCAGTATATATAATTCAATTTCTTAATTAAAACTTTCCTAATATTCTATGAAATACTTAATTAGAGCATAAATAGAGGTGGCTGTGTGCCATTTTTCCATATAAAACTATTCTTCATTGAGAATTTCAATTTTTCAAATTTGTGGTCTCATTTAATTTTCTTCCAAAAAATTGACAACACCATACCAAATGTGTCTAGTGGTTCAATTCCATTCAAAATTTAAAAAACACCTCTTTAAATTTAAAATTTTAATCCAAACCTGATGCATGCCATTTTTCTTTTTGTATAAATTTTACGATAAATATTTTTCATGAAAAATATTTTCTTGAAAAAATAGTAAATTTTTAACTTATTTTCTCATTTTGATTGGTAAATTTGGTTGGGGGGGTAGACTGAAAAATATAATACTTCTTTTTAATAGATCGTTCCGTCATATAAAGTAATTCTAACTTTCTCTTATTAATTTTATTAGTAAGAAATATAATGTTAGGTTTAAATTCACAAGTTCTGTATGACTGAACATTATTTCTGGTCAAACACCACAAAGTGAAAGTACATACATAGTATTAATTGTTGAAGTATTTATGATTAAGCTCAGGGACGGAGCTATCCATAGCTAAGGGTGATCAAATGAACAATCTTCGCTTTGACAAAATTATTCTCCATATATATATTGAATCTCGACATGTCATTCTGAACTAAGACTGAAGTAACATAGTTGAATACTCTTCTTAACATCACACGTAAACAAAGATTGCCAGATAACTAAAAAATCTCTATGTCTCAAGACTTCGCCTCTGGAGCGCGTTAGAGTTCTTGGATGCCCTAACATCTATAGGCCCCTTTCTCATGTTAATCGTTCCCTTTTCAGTGCTTCGCCACACTCTTCCCATTTAGCCCTCTCTACAAACCAGACGAACACACATTTTCAAGTTATCCCTTTATTTTTATAAGTTGTAACCCGCAAGAGAGAACGTATTGCACAAATAATCATAAACTTGGCGAACTATTAGTTTCATCTTCAAATTGTTAATATTCATAAAAACACTCTTTACTTGACTATTAAACTTAAATATACTCCGATCTTACAACATGAATGAAATATATCCCTAAATTCTTACAAAATTAAGATGTGATTTCAACACTTATCTTGATTTTTTATTAAGAGTCTATGCTCCTACAAGAGTTTGATCACTTGCTATGTCATATGAAAAATCGGTGGTACTGGAGGTGTATCTAAGTTTAATTAGTCAAGTAGAGAGCTATTTTTAAGGATGTCAATATATCAGAGATGAAACTAATAATTTGCACCAAGTTCAGGAGTGTTTTCAATATTTCTCTCTAAAAAAAGAACATAAGTCATGGTTCCGTTGCGATAATAAGGTATGAACACCTTTACAAAAATTCTGACTCCATCACTGATTAAGTAGTTTATACACCTTTACTTGTTTACCTTCTATTCAAGGACAAGTCTAAAAAAAACACTTATATATACATGTGAGTTAGTTGAGATGAACACCTCACCCCTTCTATTGTCTCCCTTGTTATTTTCCCTAACTTGATTATTTATAATACACTATAGAGTGGCCAAAATCTCTACTGTCCCTTGACTAGTGAAAAGAAAAAAGGCAACTTTGTGGACAAAATAATGTGTTGAAGTACTCTAATTCTATGACAAAATGAAGAGTTAATTCTTGTTAAAAGATGAGGAAGAGAAAGATTATTATCCCATGTGATTTGCCTAACAATACTGAAGAAACCAAACACTCCTTGCAAGTGTAACAACAAAATTGAAGAATTTTTGAATTTTTGCTCATGTGTATGTTGACTCTTTTTTTAAAATTAACAATGTGTCACAGCAGAATGAAGTTTTCCTTCCCCCTTCCAAGGGCCACATTTAACCTCTAGTGACATCGATTTGTGGGGGGCGGGACTTACAGTAGCCAACGAACGAGTTTAACTGAATACCTTCACAACAAATAAGGTAATCAATCTAATTATTGATTTTTTTTAAAACATAGTCTAATAAAACAATTTTTGAATCGTTTTTTGATATAAAATTACAGGAGTAATAAGTTTAATTTGACGTTGACAATTTGCTTAAAAAAAAAACACAGTATTCAATTGTAATAATATTCACGTAGCTTTGAGAGAATGTTATTTACAAGTTTTTGATTTCGATGTTCAAATTTGAATCATAAGGTATAACAACTCTTCATATATCAAAAGTAGAACTTATTGTTAGAAATTCTAGCTATCTACTTTCGTTACTGCGTAATCTAATTTGGTTCGATTGTCAGGACCAGGGCCCCATGAAACATGGTGACCATTCAATTGGTGGATACAAATTCAAGTATTACTTCCTTCCATTAACAAAGTCTCCGTGTTCCAGCTCGAACGATCCTCAGAAAATTCGAAATCCATTTCAATTCTAATTTCTCAACCAAGTCCCGACACCATCAAATTTTTCGATTTTTTCAAGATTTACAAACCTTATAGTTGGAATCGAATCGACCATGTGGAGCCTTTTTCCCTCTTCTTCGCGTTGGCCTACGTGACAACGACCAGAAATTAACATTAACAATATCTTAAATTCGACTAACAGAATTCCAAACATAGCAAAATAACAACATTGACAATAGAATGAGTCTCTTCAAAGGGAAGGCATTTCTGGGAACTGCAAATTTTTTCATTTGAAATAGGTACCGTCAAAAGTTTTACCCATAAAACAAATAATAACCCAGATCGTAAAAAAGGGCTGAACAATCCGATGACAAAACATTTTGTTTTGTATGTCCTAAAAAATGCCGACCCAAGCTAGCACCATTGTATTATGCCATGTCCATCCAACTTTGAAGGCTTCAAAGTAGAATGGGAAAAATGAATAAATATATCTCGAACTATCATAACTGATATGCACATGTCTTTCGTCATACTTTAGGAATTATTGATGCCTCTATCATTCAAAAATTAGAGCGTATATGCCCTTCACTCTAACGGAAGACTAAATAGAGATACGTGACACAATCTTATCCATCGATCCGATGTCGGATTATTGGATAAGATTATGACACATGTATGTTCGTTAGTGTAAAGAATATCTATGCTTTAGTTTTTGGACGACAAGAACACCAATGTCTTTAAAGTATGACGGGGAGGTAGTCCTCCATACTGTTTATTATATTTCAAGATGTGATTTTGGTCCTTTAATCCCCAAGTTCGAAACATAAAATTAAAAAATCATAAGTAGTTTTTTGTAATATTGAATATCTAATTTGGAGTCTCGACTAAGGTCCGTCTTGGAATGTGCTTAATAAAAGCAGCTTTAAAAAAACTCCTTTTGAAAGTCTGAACTTATTTTTAAATAAGCAGTTATGTGTTTTGGATAAAAGTGCTGAAGTTGCTTATGCCAAACTGCAATAGGGAAAATGGGAAGAAGATATGTTAGGGTTTATAGTTGTAATTTGGGAGATTGATAATAAAATATTAAGGGCAAAAATGATAAAAATGTGGTCAACTTAAAACAACTTAATAAGCTCAAAAAAAACACGTCACCCCAGCTTGGTTAAACCATTTTGGCTTTAAAAAGTTTTTTTTGTTTAAACTTAAATAAACAATTTTGAGTATTGCAAACAGCTAAATAAGTAAAAGAATTAGCTTTTTAAGTCAGCCAAACAGGCTGCTATCCTACTATAGTTTGTTTCAATTCTAAAGTTTGGAAGAATATCCATCAAATATTTAAAATCCATTATATTGAAAGCCAGTCACGGTTGTTATAATTGAACACCTTCAAAACATTATTCAATTTTTTATTTAAATTGTCACGACCCAAATCGGATCGCGACTGGCACCCACACTTACCCCTCCTATGTGAGCGAACCACCATCTAAAACCTTAATATTTCACTGTAATCTCGACAGAAAGTAATGCTGGAAAAAAGACATTCCAAAAAATTAAACTCCTTAATACAAACATTCAATACTTGCTAAATTCAACATCTATTATTTTCCCCAAAATCTGGAAGTCATCACCCAAGAACATCTATGATTCACTTTACTAACTAAGAGTATTCTAAGAAGCTAAACAAATCAAGCATTGAGTCTATGCGGAACTCCAGCAGCAGACATGAGGAAGGAGATCCATCCAAGCTAGAACATTAGCTTACCCTGAAGATCCGGTGTGACTGAAGACTGGCTTGAAGCTACTTGTTGATCCGAAGATGCGGGCACGTTTGCTGCTACCGTACATCTACAAAAGGAAAACAAAATAAAGGTAGGGGGTCCATACAACCACAAGTACTGCGTAAGTATCATCGGCCAACTCAAAATAGAATCAATTATCTCAGATCTATCATAAAATCAACTACATATATAAAAAAATTACGTCATGCCTACACACAATTAAGCATAGAAAAACTTTATATACCTCCAACACAGTATCATTCGCATTAAGAGTTTTACTATACTACGAATATCATAAGAGAACCATAACCTACCTCCACCGAAGAATTTGCGATCCCAATCTATTTTTCTCAAGATTCCTTGCTATCCTCTTTCGTTTCTCTCTCTCTCTACTCGTTCTCTCTTTCGTTGTTCTGTCTCTCCCTTTGTTTCTTTCTATTGATTATTTATTTAAACCCTCTTTCTTTTACCTACCCTAATTATTATATAATTGGGTTTTAAAAGGTGGCCTAAAATCCACTAATTAACCTTAAGGGTACCATCCTCATCTTTTAACCCCCAAGTCATTAAACCCTTATTACATTAACCCCTATAAATTTTTAATTAAAAGGCAGGCATAGTCCAAAACGTCCCTTAACAAAAAACGTGTAAGAAAACTCCGACCCGAACTGGGAACTTAAGCGTATCCAGTGACGGGGCCGTGTGCTGCGACGGTCACTTCCTGTCTGTCCGTCGCATGCCACGATACTCGTTTTTTACATGGATTGGCCCTGTTGACGGGCCGTCGAGCCTGCGCGTCCGTCTGCCACTCCCGTCCAAACGACGTCAGAGAGGCGATTTTGCAGTCCCCAATTTCCAGATTTTCTAAGTGTTTGTTGAACGACAACCATCCACGAACGGCTCCTCGTGCCTCCGTTACGGTCGTCGTGGCCTCCACTTCATATCACCCTCTGCCACAGTTTCCAGAAAAAAGTCTGTTGCTCAAAACGACAAACAGGCGTTACAATAGTGTATACCAATTTACCCATTCGTTCGGTCCCGCGACGATCACAAGAAGGAAAAACAAGGGCGATAAAGGAATACCTGAATCTGTAAACAGATGTGGGTATCTTTCCTCGCAATCTGGCCTCCTTCTCCAAGTGTCCTTCTCTTCTTCAAAACCGGTCGATTTTCCATTGCACCGTGAGGATGAATCTCCCTTGAATCTGCAACTTTGAGAATTCTCTATCTAAAATAGACAAACAGGCTCCTCCTCATAAGACAATTCTCATCAAGCCACAACTGTCCCAACGGATAATGTGTTTCCAGCCCCATGAGTAAATCTTTTCAACATTGACACATGGATACCGGATGTACGCCGGACAGCCCTGGGGGCAAGGTAAACTCTAGCACCTCCCCTACTCGCTTACGTTACTTCAAAGGAACCAATGGTAACTTGGGCTTAGCTTGCCTCTTTTACCAAACCGCAATCACCCCTTTCATTGGCGAAACTTTTCAACAGACTTGTTCACACCCCTCCATGACTCTAAGGTCTCTAACCTTCCGATCTGCATATCTTGTTTGCCTACTGTTTGCTTGCCGCTAGGAGTTTCTCTTGAATAGAATTTTCACTTTTCGTTCTCCAATCGAATCCCCTCAAAGATCAGACCCCAAGTCCCTAACCTCGCTCCTTTCATAAAAACCAACCAATGGGGGACTTACATCCTCCTACCATACAATGCTTCAATGGAGCATATCGATGCTCGAGTGGTAGCTAGATTAATTGTATGAAAACTCCGCTAAGGTTAAGAAGTTTTTATCCCCCACATGGCCACCAAATTCCTATCACACACACACGCACGGAGCTCTCCTCACAACACTTATAGTTTCGCATCAGACTGACTCATCGGTTCCTTGGGATGGAAAGGCGGTACTAGGTCCAACCTAGTCCCCCAATTCGAGCGCAGTCGCGCGTGCAATGTTTTCCTCCCCAAACTTAAAGTAAACTGCTTAACCGCTATCTGATATCTGATGTGACAGTGTGTGCACTACCCCAATGCCCATCGAATCGATCGTTTCTGAGATGTAGATCTTGGCTAACTTCTACTTCTCGGCATTGATAAGTCCACCTTAAACCGGAATTCAATTAGCCGACTTTAGTTAACCTAAACCTAATCAACAATCACCCAAATAGAGTCTCATACTTGCCCAATGTCTTTGGAGCCCACCACGAAGTCCCATTGCAATTCTCTCTCTCATCTCATCCCATTTTCCATTCCGGAATGGCCATTCTCATTTCTCTGAAAGTTTTCCTCGGGTCTTTGAGGGTTTTCTACTTTAAACTTGTTTGACAATTTTGAACATTTGGCGAGTATGAAGTCCACATATCACGCTTTATTCTTCATCCCACCAAAAGTGTTGTCTTTAAAGGTCCGGTACATCTGGTTTGCCACCCTGATGTACATCGAATACCTTGAACTATGAGCTCTGTCAAATAGTGTTGAATCAAATCATCGACGTTGGGTACCATACCCTTCCCTTAACTCAAAACACCTTCCTCTCGATTGTTCGCTTTCCTTTAGCCTTTCTCCTTGCAACACCTTATCTTGGATCCGGATCAATTTTTTTTCATTCATCATTAAACAAACACTGCTTTCCCTTAATCTTGTCCAAGGGGAAGGAAGATGCTTGCCTCCACACAAGCTAGAAATCTCCCTTCTCATTTACTTCTAATCCATAAGGTCGTCCCAGAATCTGAAACTTCTCCTAGCCAAATGGGCGCCTAGAAACTGGTTGCCGTGAGGCTAGACTACCCATGCTCCTCCCCCCCCCGCCTTTCTCTTTAAAGCTCACGCTACCCAAACATTTGCCTCCCCAGATGACCTACAAAATAGTTATGTTCGTGTCCCTCCAGTTAGTTCCATCCCCTCCTCGTCTCAATTCAAATCTCTCTGAATTTAAGACATACGTAGACTAACGTATTGAATCCGTATAACCTCACACTCAACCCCCATATAATAGTGTCTCCATTTCTTTAATGCAACAACAGCCACTGCAGCCACGCTAAATCTGGGTCAGATAAGTACGTTCATGGCACCTTTAATTGTCGTTAAGCATAAGCAATCCACATTTTCCTTGCATTAAGCATGCACCCAGAACCAGAATAGGATGCATCACCATAACAATGAAGTTCTTAACCGCTCCACTGGCAAGGTACGGATCGGTGCGGTAGTCAACAAACAGTCTTGAGCTTCTGAAAACTTTTCCTCACACGCATCGACCATCACAATGGACGTTTGCTTAGTAATTTTGTCGTCAATTGGGAAGCCATAGAAGAGAATCCCTTGACAAATGGCGGTAGTAGAGTAGCTATCTACACCCCAAACAAAGCTCCTATTTCCTGACAACTTCATTCAGCGGCTACTTACCCAATTCTTCACCAACTACTTCGACTTAAGAAGGAATCCACCATCAACTCGCCAATCCTTAGAAACCACGTGCCCCAGAGGGACACTGATCTAGTCCAAACTCCACACTTAGAGAACTTTGCATAAAGCGTTTTCTCCCTCAACATGTCCAATACCATGCTCAATGCTCCTCATGTTCCTTCTTATCTTGGGAGTATATTCAGTATATCATCAAAAATAACGATCACAAGGAGAAATCTAAAATATTGTAAAATTCCCGTTCTCAGACGCATGACGCAGCAGGGGCCATTCGTAAGCCAAAGACACACTACAAATTCGTTGCCCATACCTGGTTCTAAAGCGTCTTTGGCCCATCCGTTGCCCCGTATTTTCATTGATGATAACCGAGATCTCAAGCAATCTTAGAGAAGGACCAAGCCATGTGTAACTGCATCGAAAAGTATCAATGCGAGGAAGAGGATACTTTGTTCTTTTATGGTTACCTTGTTCACTGCCGTAGTCTATGCCCACCTCCGGAACTCCCATCTTCTTCTTCACAAACAAACCGGAGCAACCCAATGAGAGTGCACTTGGTCTAATGGAAACCTTTGGCCTCAACAACTCTTGGTGGGGATTTTAACTACTCGTCTTAACTAACTCGCGGGGGCCATTCTCTAAGGAGGTGATAGAAATTGGGGCGAGTACCACTGTTCAAGATCAAATACGAAGTCAATATCCCTATCTGGTGGCATACCAGGAAGGTTCTGCAGGGAACACATCCCAGAAACTCAACGGACCCCCGAGACCAGATCTCAAATCGACGGTACTTGGGTAGTGGTCATCTTTTGAGATGTGCCAAGAAAGCTAAACACCCTTTACTAACCATTTTCTTATCACGAAGAAAAGGATATTATAATAACGCACAGGATTCGAATTGTAGTCACCTCCCCCACACACTAAGCAACCAGGGATCTGTCCCCAGGCTTGCTAACTCACCGTTGTAAGCATTACCATCCAAGATTGGCAAATTGCGAAGTAAAGAACCAGTCATACCCAGAATTACATCAAAATCCAACAACCATTCCAAAGATAACCAAATCTACATAAGTTTTTCTCCCCACAAAGTGTTCCCAACCAAGAACTATATACCTTTTCAACTACCACCGACTCACCCACCGGAGTAGAAACCACGAATAGGCATATCAATAAATTCACATGTAAAATTTAGACATTACAAATGAGGAAGATACATAAGAAAATGTGGATTCCAGGATCAAACAATAAACATCAAGCCAAGCACTCACACAACCAGAAGATTAAACCTGTGATGACAGCATCAGATGTCTCCCGCCCTCCGATCTCCCAGGGAAAGCATAACAAATGGGCCCTCTTCGTTTGTTTGTCCGTGTCCCTACCATGTTGTGATGTAAGTGGCTCCCCGTTGCCCATCACCTCCAGCGCCGGCCGTTTTGGTTGGACCACCATTTACACTTTCGCCTTATCTCGTCCACCACGCCCCTCCAGAATAACGGCCCATGTCCATGACCACCTCTACCTCTATCTATTGTGGGGTCTAGTACTTCCTACTCTGTTTTGGACAATTCCCTCCTAAGATGTCCAATGTCATCTCCCCCTCCCCACATCCATAACAACTACCTCTAACTCTCTAGATTCCACGCGTGGGTCTCTCATCAGATAAATGTTGGAACCGATCCTGCGGTGGACCCCAACTACAGTCTGTAGTGAAACTGAATGGGGTCCCGCACTGAATAGCCTTCCGGAACCTGTCCTCTAGAGTAAGAAACCCTTAAACTCAACCTCCCGTTCGAAAACCTCTTGATGTCGAAATGCCATGGTTGAATTCATCTGGCTTTCACTCTTCCACCTCTACTCTACGATACTAACTACCTCTTGGAAATCGATTTCGCTGTGGCCCGCTCCTTCCGGCTGAATATTCGCAACTCTGATCTCAACCCTTCACAAACGGCGAATATCCGCTCTTGTGGACTGAAACAAAGTTTGGTGGCATATCTGATAGTTCACGAAACTTAGCCCATATGCATTACCGTATCCTACCTTGGCTCTAGGCTCAAAAACTCATCCCTTTTCCTATCCCTCAAAGTAACGGGGATATACTTTTCCATAACAAACTAGAGAATTAGCCAAGTCATAGGTGGTGGCCTCTGTTTTGTTTGACATTCAATGGTTACCGCCACCACATTTTGTGCGTTCCCCGTTAAACTGATCATAACTCACGAACTCAACACCAAAACCGTTTCCACTCTACCCATCTTTGTGTGTAGCTCATGACCAGTCACACAGAAAATACGTAGGGGCATCCTCAGATTCCTGCAAGCACCTTGAAGACGGGAGGTTTCAATTTCAAGAACTAACTGAAAAAGTTCATGCTGATCCAATTTGTCTTATAGGCCCAGTAGTCCAAGACGTGGCAACGTGCCTATGTCAATGAGGCAATCCATACGAGACCATATGTGCTGCATGTCGTCACTCGGAAACCGAGGGTTGGTGCATAAAGCGGGGTGCGGTGACTTGCACTTAGCCGCTATCCCACCCCCTGAATCATGGCAATAAGGAACCCTCCTAACCCCGTGACCCTTAAGATAAGCGAGAAACCTGACTTGCTGCCTGTGTACCAGTGACAACATACTGGGGTAGGATTGGGGGGGCGTTAATGTCTGTACCTCCGATTTGCACTCTACACTCCTTCGTACAAGATGCATGTCTCCCCTTCCCTCACCCTCTCTTTACTACTATTACCGCGGGGGGGGGGGCATGAGTCCAAATGACAATAACACGGATACATGAGGTGTAGATTGCTCGTCACAGGACATCATCCGCGCCGAGCAGTATTACACGATGGCTAGGTGTCGTCCTCTCACTCTGAGGACTCCATACGTTAACCAAGTCAAAGAAAAGGGCTGGGCCGGGGCACTCTTCTATTAGCGGGAACGCCCGAACTATCATCGTACCCAACGAGTCGTTATGTGAAAATATGTTCCTAGGTAGTTATTGCGCTAAAGTTCGCACGAGTCGGTTGCGCGGCACTCGAAAACGGGCCGTGGAGGCGCGGAAAGGGTAGGGGGGGGCCCCATCGTGGAGTGCTCTTCGACACCACCAGAACCGTTTCTGATAGCTATTGCGCTCTCGTACCCACGTCCCGCTTATATATTTACCACCGTAGCCCATCTTTTACCGTCATGTCTTAGCTCTTTATGAAGAATACAACTCCGAACGGTGTTGGGGCCGTTCTCTTGGACAGTTCCTTACAGAATACTGCAATAGTCAGCTGGCTGCTAGCACTCGCCGCGCGAGACGCAAGGCACTGGAAGGTTCACTCGTTTTCGGACATGATGACAACTCTTGAAAAATCCAACTCGACCAAACAGCCACCATGAACAGCGCGAAGTAACAAGCTATTCTACAAACCATCATCAGTGTGACATTCGTAAGGAAATACGGAAGCTCCGTCTACACACTACAGGGATGCTGCGCTAAAACATCAACTGACTCCTGCACGAACAATAGAAATGGCCTCAGCCTCATGCCCCCACGGGGCGATCTTGATGCCCTCGCCCCTCAAGTATACACATCTCGCCACGACCCCATAGGTAGGCCCTAGAGTTCGGACGTTAAAGCTCAGCGATCGGGGCAGCAGGAGCCTTGATTCCGACCTTCTGAACAGTATATCTATGGATGCTAGGGACGAAAGTAGCTCTGCCTCAGCAAGGACTGGACAACCTAACGCTCCGGACGAGCTACGCCTATCACTTTAGACCACGACAAGGAGCCAAACAGTGAACAGTCGATAACGGGAGCAGCAATCGATGATAACCACCTGCGGTAAAGCTCAGGATGGAAGTATCCCAGCGCGGTCTTAATTAAGGGCACCGCATGCAGCAATTTGACCCACTAACCGCAGTTGGGGATTGCCTCGTAAGCGGATAATACAATGACCGTGACGCGGAGACCCCCCAGCGCTGTGTCTCAAGCGGCGGCGGCCACGCGCTCATGTTATCAATCTCTTCCCTCATTACACAACACCTCATGAAGGGCGTTCACGCCTTGCATGGCTCAGCTGCTGCGGTGCGTAATCAATACTGCATTCAGGCGAGTGTGTGATCTACAGCCAAAGGTAGAAGTGCGATGAATGGATCAGAACCCTTGTAACGCACGCTCCTTCATGGCGCCCAGCGGAGGGGGTTAGAAAACATGGACACATTCTACCGGTAGACACCTTCCACCATTATTCGTAAGTACTCACTTGCGGTTATTTCTATCTTGTCGCAGTCTACACCTTTGTTCCGGCTAGCCGGTGCCTTGCACTAACCATTACTGAGGTGGCCAATATACTATCCGCTTTCATCCATCTAGGCATGGATTGGTGTGTCAACGGACCGAAGTAAAAGTTGTACATATCGCGCGCACAGACGAGTTTGCGCTCCCACCAATGCAAAGGTACAACCCAGACTCTTCGTCCTAGGTGAGACTTGGCTTAACATTTGGATATCTCCAAATATCTACTTCTAAAACCATATGCACACGTGTGGAACCGCCAAAAATCGGATACAGATCGAATGATATATTCATAGGTCGCTCCTAATTATCCATCAGTACCGCTCAAAGTCGGCGTAACACTGCCAATTCAAAAGTATGGTAACATCCGCCGATGCCTCGTTCAGGCCCCAATTGCCACCAGTTTGGTGCCAGAATATCATAGGCCCGACCCTTTATTTAGGGTTACAGAGCAGGCACCAAAAGGCATATTTGCTTAGCTGGGAGCGAGTCCCACCGCCAGGCTGGCAAGTTCAGTTGCCTCAGATCGAGTTTTACTACACGGGGAGTCAGGGGCGTGTCATGAAGTGAGGTGGGTAAGGCGTGTAAGTCTCGGATCATCCAGACCGAGTGGCCTACCGATTACCCTAAGAATTTCCACCTCATCCTGCGATGTCTTACCTCCCGCACCTGGTAAAAGTAGGCCCGATACATGCCCGGATCTTTATACGTCAGAACGCGCGAGCTGTGCCTTTTGGTT